>JAHBCN010009323.1:0-15000 GCA_019359885.1 Listronotus oregonensis | reverse complement strand
TTGAAAAAATTTCCAGGCAAAATGGTTCGTTTCCTGGACTACAAGGACAAGTTAAGTTTTCATTTAAAAATTTAAATGGTAGTTTCAAATAAATGATACTGGTGGTTAAGACTATACGAAACTAAAAGCTGTTTGGCGTACCTTATCAGGAGTACCCATAATAGCACATATTTTATATAGTTGATCAGTTTCGGTAGTGCCAGGAAACAACGGTCTATAGGTATATATTTCTGCTGCAATACATCCGACAGCCCACAAGTCTATAGGACTACTATAAGTCGTTGAGTGGAGTAAAACCTCAGGAGCTCTAAAAAAGAAAACTATTGTCTGCCTGTTTTGTCCCAATTATTCAAGAAAGTAAAAAAATGGATAAAATAAAAAGGTAATCTTAAAAAACGATCTGGTTTTTGCATAACACTTCAGCTGCACAATAAACAGCACATCTTAAACGGACACATTTGTAGTATAAAAACTATTAAAACCTTCATTGTCTTTATTCAAATTATTTCTACAACTTTTAGGAGATTCTACTTCTGTCCGTTTTAAAGTGTAAACTTATTTTATTCCCAAAGCCCATATTATATAGCAAATAAAATTGGGAAATTCACCCTATTGGATCGAAACAAGAATCTTGCCCATTTTAAAAGCATTTGAAAAATGTCCGATATAAATTTAAAATCAAACCCATCAAGCGTATTCTTTCTGCTCCTAATAAAAAAATTTGGGGCTGGATAGTCCATAAATAAAGAACAAAGCTAAAATTCTGTACATTTTCCCCTTGGGGCAAAAGGTCTTCGGAAAATGATTTCGAGAAAAAAAAGTTTAAACTTTAAAAAAGGGGAAATACAAAAATGACCCCCCCAAGCCCAAAAAAATGGGCTAATATCTCCAAAATATCCAAATTGAAGAATTTTTGAAAAAAAAATAAAGATTAAACCCTACATAAATGGTCTCTAAATTTTTTTTAAAAAATCGATAGTTTTCGAGATAACGGGCCAAAAAAAGTTTTTTTTTTAGCTACCGCTCTACCGCTAGAATGGGGTTTTCTGGTTCTTTAGCGGGGGACAAATTTTCCCCCTTTCCGGCAATAATGTATTTTTTTAATCATTCAAAGTTCTCAAGGGGAAAACCCGTCCTATCATTGGACATAGTTTGGGTCCTTTTTCCCTTTTTTAAAAAATTTTTTAAAAAAAAAAAAAAGCGGTCAAGTTTTTTCCTATATTTTAATATCTTTTAAAATTTATTGATTTTTAAAATTTTTTAAAAAAAATTTAAAGATTTCGGGGGAAAAAACTCTTTTTTTGGGGAATTTGGGGCCATTTTCAGCGGGTTTTTTTCGTCGGAATCGTGTAAATTTTTTTTCCCTCAAACATCCCGAAACTTAAAATTGCGCCACAAATGAAAACTGTACAATTTTTTTTTACCCTTTCGACATATCCAAAGTTTTTTTATCAGGTCTGGCATGATGGGGCTCCTCCTTCCCTATGGCTTACCAAGCTTTGTTCTTGGCTCTTCTTTTTCTTTTAATCGACTTATATCAGTTATTGTAGAGGGCCAATCTTTTTTTCCCCCAAAATTAAAAACTGAGGTGACCCCGCCCTCAAAAATTGCCGCACTTTTTTTTCTTCACATCAATAGCTTCCCCTTTTCTACAATCAATCCAATTATAGCTTTGCGACAATAGTACCTCCATTTTAACATTCAATTTCTCGCCAGCCAAAAAGCTTAATTTGGTAAACAGCCGGGTTTTGCAGATATTTTTTTTAAAAAAATCTTAAACTAACCCTGGATTGGGCCCCAAGAATCTTTTCAGTTTATTCCCCAAAACACAGGATTTTGGGAAAAAAGTTGCCAAACTCGTCCGTTACATATGACGGTCAAGTTCTGCAGAAAAAAGGTTATTTATTCTTGTGGGGTTGATTTTTAAAAGGTACACTACGTAACAACGAATTTTGATCATTAAAACACATTACACAACACGCAGCCACTGTTCGCCGACTTCGTACGATTCTCGGGCATCGCAATGCACCAAACGAATCAACTTGTTCGTCGGTTGATTACAAAATTCGAAGAAAGTGGTCCAGTTGCAAACATCAAAAGCCCAGGACGCCCTCGAAGTAGTCGAAGTGAGAGGTTTCCGGACCGACTCATCTCGTTGCTAGGAGACCAAGTCTACCCACCTCGATCCTGTGACTTAGCTCCATGTGACTTTTTTTATGGGGTTACATTAGGTCACAAGTCTACGAGAAACTTCAGCATGAAATTCAACGTGTTCCTGACCAAATTGATGTGGATGTGTTTGATAGAATTATGGTAAATTTCATAGTAGGGGAGGTCATACACCCGATATTATTTTTCACCTTTGAAACCCCAAGATCTTTTAAAGCGATTGGTGTAATTTTTTCGCTTTTTTATGAACATAAATTAATTTTACAGCCCTTTCAAATCCGGCGTTCTTTTTAAATTTACCATTTTTTATTGTAATTATTGTTGATTTATATCTTAAAAACGGTGACATTTATTAACAAAACGTCGATAAATTTAAAAAGTTTCTTATAGTATTTTTGAGAATCATGTGTCTAAAGAATTAATCGAGTGTACTTACAAAATCTATACCCTGAAACCAAAAGTTGGTCCCATTTGGTAGATATCCAAATTTATATTTTTTAATACTAAATCCACCACAACAGTATAGGAGATATCTTTAACACAGTTTTTTCTATCCTGATAAATACTTACCTATACCACCTTGTGGATACATAGTCAGTATAGGGAGGCCGCGATCTTATTTCCCTAACTAATCCAAAATCTGCAATTTTTACCAGGTCTGGTCCTGAACATAATATGTTTTCAGGTTTGAGATCTCTGTGAAAAAATCCATGACGATGAATAAATGCGAGACCTTGTAAAATCTAAAAATGAAAAGATTCTTAATAATAGGTTTTTCAGTTTCTTTTTTATAATCTATACGTCCAAATAGAATAAAGGATTTTATTAATGGAGCTTGGAAAGTTTGTTAGGGTTTTTATTAATATAAGTTATTAATATCCCATTTTTTCAGAGTTTGCATAATACTTGTATCGTCTGCCCGCATATTATTAAGTTTAGTTATGGCTCCTGAATTTAATTACCGATTACGAAGAAATTTTGCATAGTTGAATATAATGTAATATTCATTAACCTTATAACGTTTTTAAAAACGGCAAAACTCTTTCCACCCTTTTGCAAATTTATTTAAAAAGATATCAATTTTTTTTTAGGGTGATTTAAAAGTAAAAAAATTTAAAAAATGAAAAAAATAGGAATTGTTTTTACAGTCATTGTTCAAAAAAGGTAAATCAACCAACTTCTAAGTTTATTAGTACCTAGTGTTGCCTCCCCTACATCTAATCAATGCATCCACTTGCCGGTACATCCCCGCTACCAGGCTTTAATGATTTCGCGGGACAAGTTTGTCCATTCCTTTTTGGCCGCAAAAATCAACTTTTGGTGGTCTCTGGGTGGGTGTTTTCTTTGGAATATGGCTTTTAAAACATAGTCCCAGACATGTTCTATTGGATTCATATCCGGTGATAATGGAGACCAATCCAATTCTGTTATTTCAACTTCATTAAAGCTATCCACACTCTTTACCGAAAATCATCACTAACACCCCCACTGAGGTAATAACCAGTTCGGTTGTTCTCTAGCCCACCTTCTTTGTCGGTGCTGCACAAGGAAGTTTAAAGGTGTATGGAAGCCCAATGTCCAGCCCAGTATGAAAATAACTGTCAGAGTTGGCCTGGATAACAAAATTCCACGAAATAATTAATGTTCCCTACTTCCTGATAATCGTGTTTGGCAAACATTACTTTTAAAGACTTGGTCTTAGGTTGTCTAGGTTTTTGGTGAAGGGGCGCGCGGCGCTATGAAACTATATCCGCGCTACGTCAACCGTCGTCGTCTCTCATTGTCATTTTCGTTGTGGTTTGGCCTTTGTTTTGCTTTGTGTGAGCACCTATATTTTATGGTTGCAAAAGTTTTTTGGATAGATAAAAACCTTCTTATTTTAGTTTATTGTTTGTTACTTATAATATCGTAACAAAATGATTATTATGAATAATTAGAGGTTGTATGGTTTTGTCTTGCAAATCCAAGGGTAACATACCCGGCATTTTTTACTTTAGGTAAGTATTTCTTATGTTTAAATTAGGTGCTTCTTATGAGACGTAACGTTAGGTAACCGAAAAAATAATAATATATCAATTATGAATAATAAAATAATAAAAATTTCATAGGAAATGGCAGTAAGAAAAGTAAGGCAATCTTAACTATCTTTTAGATGATTTCCACAATGTTTGTGTATTTCTGTGGATTATTAAAAAGAAATAAGGTTTTCATTTAGGTACTTTTATTTCATTTAATAATTTAGTACATTCTTTTAAAGGATCAAAATTATTAATTACTGGGCAGACCAGGCAAATTTTAATATATATACAGGTCCCTCTAATTGAATGAAAGAAAGTACAATTTTATGCTAAAGTTCCTTTTGCTTTTTCTAGTATTTGTTTAAAAAGAAATTAGATTTTTGGTTTTTAAACTTACATTATCAACTTTTAAGCTCGAAATACTGTAGACACATAATATTTAACGGATACTGTTACAATGGATACCTAGGTACCAAAGGTTACTAAACATTTTTAACCACGTTGTTCTGTCTCATAAATGTTTGTTAGTGAAAAGTATATGCCTAAAAGGCAGTTATAAAATTTTCACTTTTTAATGTACAACCAGAATCTTAGGAGAGATTAAACTCATTTACACTATCTTGCCCTTTTTACCCAAAATTGGTGATAAGTAATGAAACTATCATACAATGTTTGAAATTTATTTTAAAAAATCTTGTTTTTATTTATTTACAAAGATTTTTGGTAAAAATACAAAACTACAAAAATATCGGACCATTTAAAAAGAAGGCTTCTTTCCATATTATATCAGATGATATAAAATCCAATATTACACAATAATTTTAAATATTCTATGGTGGTATCGTTTAATAACCAACAATTTTGTGCAAAAAATAAAAAAAACAGTGAATGCTTCAATTTGACATTTGATGATTCAACTTTATAGAAGAACAAAAGAATAAGGAAGTCCGGCTCTGACCTACTATTCATTGCGCAAACCCCGGGGCCAACCCCCTATTCCCGGCCCTGCACGCCTGGAAATTTTGTTCTCAGTATTGGGTTTCCATACACCTTTAAACTTCCTTGGTGCTGCATAGTAAATGATGGAACTTGCAATGGCCTTTTACGCCTGAATTCAGCATTGAAAAACCTTGTAGATTGTAATGTGTTTAAATGATAAATTTAGGCAAAAATACACAGACATAAAAAAAGTCATTAAAATTTCACTGATAAGAGATAGTTTTTTTCGTTTGGCACCTTTTTAAATACTCTTCAATTAATTAATAGCCATAGCCGCAGCACTAGGGTATAAGTAAAAATAAAGATATTTGGGGGGTGCAAGACTTTTGCCAATGAGTGTATTTAAAAAGAAGTCCTAAAATATGATTATAATAGAGTTGCTATAAATTAAGAAAAAAAAACCATACATTTTGTAGATGCAAGTGCTCCTTATAGGTACTTTAAAAGAGATAAAGAAAATACTGCATTTAGTATTTGCATGACAGTGATATGTTTCTAATCTAGTTTTTGAGCTAAAATGAAATAATAAAGTTTACAGCTTTCTTCCAAAAAAGTTTAAAGTGATAAAATCGGATTTGTATTTTTCTAAAAGTAAATAAAGTATGTGGAGTGTTGTTAAGATGATCATGACACTCTAAATGAAAAATTTAAATTTAATTTAATCCAGTCATTTTTTTTTCCGGTGAAAGCTAAAGTCGAAAAAATTTGTATATATGCAAAAAATCTCGTTTCATTAGAATAATAACCTTACCGAGTTTTGTTTATATCAATAAATAAATAAAAAAATGGGAGCCGAAAAGTAATCTCCTGGGCGCCCGGTAAATAAATTTAATATTGTATGTTTTTAAATTATAGTATTAAAAGTTGTTTATTTTTCTTAGATAAAACAACTAAGCTAAAAATTAAATCGGGTTTTACCTATAATACTGGACAAAAATTATTTATTCATAGCTTTTCGCCATTAATACCCATAGCTATTGATTCGTTGTAAGTAGAGAGCAAGAATAACCTAATTATACACAACTATCGATATCCCATCGGCAAATATATCATTATCTTTAGAAAAGTTAAACTATTCTATAATTTAAGACAATGCTATAAAAAGTATGTAAATAAAACCTATTTTTCAAGTAATGTTTTTTTAACGAACTTAGTAAAAGTAATTTTATGTTCTTAAATTTTTATCATTTAAATTTATCGGAATAAATTTTAACATAGTGCGAATTACTAATGGTAAGTTAAAGAAAACTCGATTTGCAAAAGACTGTTTAGTGGGTCAGTATCTGGGGTTTAGGTGTCTAGATACTGTGACAGAATGTTGTTAGGCCAAGCTTTAGAAGTAACAAACACAAGGCCGAAGTAGTCGAGGCAATGAAGCATTTGCACTAAGACGGATCGGGGTCGATCAAGTTGGCTTCACTAATAAATTTCTATTTTTTTCTACGTGAGAATTTTGCAATTTTTCCAATTTTGAAGGCAATTTGAAATTTCTGCACACCTGCGCAAGAGTAACCGTGACTATGTATTGGTGGGGGGGCAACTAACGCCAGCCCCCATAGCTTTTTTATTTTATATGTCAATCGATAGCTTGATTTTCACAATTTTGAAAACTCATTGGCGATTTTTACAATGCCTCAAAGAAGTATGACGCCTATATTAATCCGTAGCCCCCCCAAAGATTTTATTTTTTACAAATGATATTCATTTTGCCAAATTTTATCAACTTATTTTTTCAAATGGACGCCTATGAATTTTTACCAGCCAAAAGTTTTTTACTTCTGATTATACCAAATGATATATTTCAGCGTTTTTTCAAAAATATATTCGTAGCCCCCAACAAAGTTTTTTAACTTGTTATACCTATAATGATAACTTGATATGTGCAAATTTTCAAATTAGGCGATTTTACATAAGTGCCCCAAAAGGTATGACTCTTATAAAATATATCCGTAGCCCCCCGACCCCGTTCTCTAACTTCTAATTATACCAAATGCCCAAATAGGATTAAATGGTCGTCGGTGGTCTAAGTATTTTTCGGAATACTATATCCCTTTGCCAATGGTTGTGGAAAATTTGTGCAAAAATTATCTATAATTTGATTTAATCAAAGTTAAAAAACTTTTAGGGGCGGCTACGGATATATTATACACCATACCCTTTAGGGCACTGTAAAATCACCAATGGTTGTGCAAAATTATGCAAAAATCAATCTATCATTTGATATAATCAAAGCTAAAAAACTTTGAGGGGGGGGCTAGGGCTATATTTTATAGGCGTCATATCTCTTTTGGGGAACTTGTGCAAAAATTGCCAATGGTTGTTCAAAATTGTGCAAAAATCAATCCATCATTTAATATAATCAAAGTTAAAAAACTTTGGGTGGGGCGACAACGGATATATTTTATAAGCATTATACCTCTTTTGGAGCACTTGTGCAAGAATCGCCAATGGTTGTGCAAAATTGTGCAAAAATAAAGCTATCGATTGACATAAAAAGTCCAAAAAAAGTAAGTGGGGTGGGGGCTGGCGTTAAGTTGGCCTCCCCCACCAATACATAGTCACAGTTACTCTTGCGCAGGTGTGCAAAAATTAAAATTGCCTGTGCAAAATTGTGCAAAATGTGTGCAAAATTCTCATGTAGAAAAAAATACAATTTTATTAGTGGGGGGCAACTTGATCGACCCGACGGATCGGAATGCGGTTCCAAAAATTGTTTGTAAAAAATGTACCTACTTTGTGACTTATACAAACCGCAAATTGCATTGCTGCAGCCAAAAATGCATTTAAAAAATGTTTTTGAGACGCTTATATCTGAAAAGGTCAGAACTGGCCCAAATCGGTTTCGGGGTTTTCGAGGTCCTGATCACCATTATGATGTTAATGACCCACAGCCGACCTGGAGCTCAGAAACGCCGATGAAAGTCATCTCCGTGGGACTCACCCAAAATTCACGCGGAGAAGAAGGGAAACTCGACGCTCATGAGTTTTTTGGGTCGCAGAATTCAAATATGGCATCGGCGAACATTCCCCGGACACTGGTGCTGTGGAACCTGGACGTGGACGTTATCCCCGAAAATTTTCCTTTGTTCAGGCCCAGGTTCCGGTGCACTAGATGTTCGGGGTTGTTTTCGCTGTGAAATCGAATTCAGCGCCCCCAAAACCCCAACGATTTGTGGCTAGTCTTTTTCGATTGTGTGAGGAAAACCTCAGAGATGAAATCTGCGTCCAGGTTCCGGTGCACCAGGTGTCCGGGGAGTGATCGCCAATGCCATATTTGAATTCAACGATCCAAAAAACCCCGCGGGAATTTTGGAAGAGTCCCACGAATATAACGTTCATCGGCGTTCCTAAACTCCAGGTCGGCTGTGGATCAACATCAACATCACAATCGTGATCAGCGACCTCGAAAACCCCCGAGAACCCGATTTGGGCCAGTTCTGACTCATTTTACAAAGTTATTAAATCTTCAAAAGCCGTCTCAAAAAATGCATTTTTTGAATGCATTTTTATAGCAAGCTTTGCGTTTTCAAAGTAGGTAACAAATTTTGAACCCAGTCCGTCTTAGTGCAAAATATTCCGAGGTTAAGTGCTTTATTTCCTCGACTAAAGATACTGACCTTTCACTTTTATATATTTTATATAGATAAGAATTTTGGGGATTTGTTGTGTCGGCCAGACTGGCCAATAAATTCAAATAAAAAAATCGATTTATCCAGCTTGCTCGTGGCTAAAAAAGATTATTGGGGAATATTGAATGAAATTAAATAGTCATTAGTAACAACTAATAAAGTGTTCGAAGGAGAAGTCGTGAAAAACGAAGACCACTTTTTTGGTTAAAAGACATGTTTACTGCTACGGGGGTACAACTTATAGTTTTAAATAAACCTGCGTGTTTAAAAAAGAAAATCAAATAACAGGTTTTATTATCCCAAAAATTAACAAAATGCATATTTTTATTAGTTTAAAATAAAATAAATATGATTTGATTTTAACTTTTTACGAGCAAAACACAAAAAGAAGTTTTTAGGTAAAAGTGACCATGGTATCCAAAAAAAACTACTTTTAATTTCTAAATTTTAAAAAAAGGTGTACTCCAGAAAATGCCTCTAAATAAATGGTACATGCATACCGAATTTCGTAAGGATATCTAAAATGGTATCCAGATATTTTAAGAAAACATGTTTTTTTAAACCTTTGTCACCCTTTACTTAAAAAGTTTGGACGCTTAGGATATCTGTTCATATATTTTTATTTTATAAAATGAGTTTAGGAATCATCCCCTTGAATATTAGTATATTATTAGGGATAGGGTTGCCAGATGGTATCCAAAAGGAGGACATGTCTTTCTTTTCCATATTTTGCTCTCCCGTCCTCCCTTACATATCGTATGTCCTCTTTTTGATATACGACTTTAAGGAGAGTTAATGACGTTGCTAAAACAAAACGAAAACCTAAAATATGACAATTTAGTTCCATGCATTGAGTTCTTGAGAGCAAGAGGTGTAGAGATTGACGATGTTAAAAATGGAGTTTTTAACTGATTTCATTTTTTATGAAACGATGGTAATCCTGATAACAAATATTATGATTTAAGGTTGCATGAACAGTGGACTTCAAAAATGCTAAAAACATTAAGTGTTTCTCAGAGAACTTCTGGAATTTTATTTTTTACATGCGGACATAACGCAAATGTAGAAAGAGTGTTTTTACTGATTAACACTCAGTGGAGCAAGAATAGAAATAGACTAAGTGTGGAGTCAGTAAAATCTTTGATTCTTGTTTAATAAACCTTCAAAAACATGTCATGTGAAAATTTTTATAATTATTTGTTAAAAAAATCAAGATCTTTTTGCAAAAATTGGCAGCTCAGCTAAATATGATTATAAAAAAGTCAATTGGATAAAAAAATGGTTTAATTGTGAATGTCCTTTCTTTTTTAAGAAAGTCCTTCCTTTCAGACTCATCAGCTCTCTTCTATTCAATTATTACCTGAACACCTTGTATATGCAGTTATATTCCAAGAACTATGCAAAGTTCTGCGAGTAAAATATGCAGATATACAATAAATGCATTACATAAAAAAACGCACTGTTTTTATTCCAGCTCTTTATTTTGGTAAAATGGCTTGGGAGGCAAAAGCATATTTGGTTTACTCTTACTGCTCTTATATAAATATATCAAAGAGCTTTTATATATTTTTTTGACTTTGCTAATTAACTGTACCTTGAAAAATTGCTGCCATACTTTGTCGGCAACAAAGTTTTACGTATGAACTAAACATATATTATGAAAACAATTTTTGTGAAAGACATTCTGGGCTACTTTAGTCATACACAACGCGGCATCTATCAGAAATAACAACTTTAGCTTTGGCAGCCTATCCGATAAATAAAAAGACTTCAAACTCTTTAGGACGGAACGTATAACTGTCAAATTATTTGGCTTTTCCAGCTATTTTGACGCAGTTAAATAAGACTTTTCTTTATATTTTTTCTTGAAATAGCAATCAAATTAAAGTGTGTTTTTAATCTATTTTGGCCCATAAAGAATTTTGGTGGTCTTTTAATAATAATTTTTGGAAATTTTAAAAAATAAAAATATTCATTTTCTAATTTTAAAAAAAGAATAATCGGGTAAATCAGCATATTTTCGCTGAAATATGGACTTCTTATTAAAATATGAAAAATAAAGTCAAAATAAGCACTATGAGCAAAATAAATTGGTTAATAATTAACTAATAAGAACGTAAAGCGTTCAGATAGATAACATTTCTTTTAAAATGCAAAAATTAAAAAATATGCTTTTTCATAAAATCTGAAGTCCAATAATATTCTTGTTTTTTAACTAGATATACTAATTTTGTAGTTGTCTTACTCTTTTACTTCTGGATACTTACTTGATATAACATATTTCTAACTGTGGCCTCCGGATATGGTACCCGTAAAGGCTATCTTTAATGAGTTGATACAAGTTTTTTTTTCAAAATTCCCCAAAAAAAGTATAGAAAAAACTTTTCACGAATTACTTCTTTTAGTTTAACAACGTTGGAATGGTGGAGCTTTTTAAGTGACTGAAATAAAATGAAACATTTTATATTATGTTAAGAACGATGCTTACACTGCCTTTCTTCAACAAAAATTTTATTTAGAACAAAGAGTCCATCAAGATTTACGGCTTTGTATGTAAAAATAAAAAAGAATCTTTTAAAAAATATACTTTTGATTTTAGGGGGACATATTTGCATATTAATTTCGTCATTGTGACTTTAGCTTCTTAGCAGGGGCGGCATTCACACTTATTTTTTCAAATGAGAAGGGAAATGTTTTAAAAAGGCCTTACATTTTCTTAAAAATGGTGCTTTGTTTTTTAAATTTATGCTTCAGATTTCCAAGAAATTTAATTTAATTTAATTAATTAGTACCTATGTATTATTAAGAGTTGAAAATGGCTAGTGTTCTAGAACAGTGAAAACAATAACGGGTGTTATGGTTGGTATTCATTAGTGATGCAGTTCAGTAAATCTTTTGAGGATTTCGGCTGAACTACATAAATTTTTAATTTTAGATGTCCCCACGAAAAAAAAAATCAAAAGGAGCTCAATCGGGTGATTTCGCGGGTAATTCAAAAGCACCTATCCTCCCAATCCATCTGCATCTCATACCTTATGAGAAGAAGCTCTGTCCTGCTAAAATATCGCATTTTCTTCATGGTAACGTTGGTCGTTTTTCGTATTTTTGATTAGCACTGGGTTGTCTCCAGTAACTCTAAGAAAGTATCAACATTTAAATTTTTCGGTAAGCAAAATGAGTTAATTATGTGATCACGAAAAATACTAGCGCTAACGTTTAACTTTTAAGGATGTCATTAAGAAAAAATGAACATTTGTCTAAAAAGCTTACATTAAATATATATTTGACATTATTTATTATTATTTTGGACATTATTTTACAAAATTGTCAACAGCGGTCATAATCATCTTCCTTCAATTGTTAAAAACTTTTAATTTTATATGGGTGCCATTTATTATCTTTTAGAATTCTCTGTACAGTGGTCTGCAAAACTTCCGTTAAATTTTTGTTTTTACTTACAAAGCAGTAAAGCTTGCTACATTATTTTTGATGGGCCACCTTATATTAATATAGAATAATTTAAATTTTATGGTACATTATTAATATCGTATTGTAGAGAACGGAGTTGCTTAGGTGAGCCCTACTCCACTTGGGCTTAGGAAGATTGTGGACAGTTAAACACTTTTTGGGAAACAAGTTTTCCTATACATTCGGTCGCTGGGAATACTTCGTCATAATTTTATTTTCTTATTAACGAATTAAAAGTTAACACACTTTATAAATAATTGAGTGCTACAAGGTATTTAAATAAATTCTAACTTATTCACGTCACTTTTCTTTGTTCACTTGATGACGACATGGGTTTTTTACGATTTTTGCACAGCTGGTAGATAAATTATAGTAAAATATTATGGTTACCCTGGGGTACAAAAATCAAGTAAAGATTCTTCCCTGACTTACGCCCTAAACATATTTGACGCATGCCACATCAAAAACACCCTAATAATAAAAAATTTTTAAAAACACCAAGGTTTTTTGAATTTTCTGCTATTTTTATGGCCTTGATTCTAGTCAATTTGCCAGTTTCTCTTTTTAGACACGCGGTGCTATTTTTCACAAAATTACCTTTTTAATAGTTTTTATCGATCAAGGGCACAATTAACGGTAATCCAACCAAAAACTGCTATTGGTATTACGTACAACCAGCTTGCTGCCGTCTGACGTCTCATGCTGCGCACGCAACCAATCCTCCAAAATAGAAAGACAATCTCTTGCACGACACAAAACGTAACAACGACATGGATCTAGGGCTAAACCGCTCACAGAGCTTAGCCCCAGAGAATAACTAAGTACGTTAAATAATGCATATTTATGGGATATACGTATGTACTAAATTTTATTTTTGTGTCATACAAAATAAAAAACGTTATAGGGTTAAGCTATCTGCTAGGGACACCCGGTATATTTGTTTTTAAAAAAATGATTTTATAAGTTGCAGTAAGTTCTACCTCTTTGAAAAGATAAAATAAAAATATTGGTAAGCCGAAAATGGCTAAGTAATATTCAATTCATTTACCGACCTCCCAGCCTTTTCAAGGTTTAAAGTGTAAAACTTCCTTGCTTATAGTTTATTAGACATTGGTGTTAAAAGACAAGTTAAAAATAACCTGTGGCCGTAGCATAATGAAGCATTTCAGTTGAAAGTCCTCAAGAACAGCTCCGATTTTTGTAATTTTTTTTTCATAATTTTGTTTTTCTATAATATTAGAAACTTTTGGAGGTGGAAACCAAACGTTTATATTTTTAAAACAATAATTACCATAATTAAATGTTTTTTTTCTAATTGCAGTAACTTTTTAAATATGAAAAAAAAGAAATTTCTCGTATTTTTCATAGTTTCCAATATATCGTAAACTTCATTTCCTGTGAGCAGAAATTTTACTTCATTTCCGGACTATAATAATTGCTTTTAAGATATTTTTTATAGAATAGTAACATAATTATAATAAATATACATAACAAAATTAGAAATTTATAAATTTATTTAGAATTTAAACAACTCTACGAAACATATTCTATATTAGATATTTAAGAAAATATGATAAAAATTAAATAAATAAAATTTTATAAAGAGTTATTTATCAGAATTTTTGAAATATTTTATAAAAGGTTAAAAATTTTCTGCTTTACTTACGGATCTAAAAAATAGAAAATTTTATTTTTATTTATATTTTGCGTATCGGAGATTTCATCTTTTTTAAGTGGTGGGTTGTGATCGCAGTTCGCAGTCACCCAGTCACTTCCACTGCAACAATACAAGCCGATGAGCAATAAAAGCTACTTTTTCTGCCACCACATGTGCTCATCCTGTTTTGCAGAAGCAAAATATGATTTTTAAGACGTTTTTGGGTTTTGCTGGTTTTGCCATTTTTACTGGTTTTAAATATTGGTCTTTTTGCCAACCCCATTCTTCAAGAGGAATTAGGGAATCAATTTTTAATTGCAGGACTTGTAAGTAGACTCTTTTGATATGTTGATTTGCTGCATCCTCCGTCGGAGGTAGTGAATGAAGTTGTATACTTTTATTTTTTGAAGCGAATGCTATAAAACGTTTGTATTGAAGTTTTTAAGGTTTTTCGCAGTTTTAGCACCACACATTGTGAGTATACAACTTACACCTTCATTAAAAAGTAATTCATCACTTTAATTTTTAACCATAAAAGTATCAGCTGCTGCACGTAATTAATATTCATTAATAAAATTATTATTACCTTTATTATAAAAGACGAAGGTAGTATCACATCCAGTGAATGCATGAATAAATAAAAGATGCTTTTTTAATATTTCCATATTTTCTTAACATAGTCTTTGTTGAATAAACTCGTTGTAACGCATTATATTTGAGTGGTTTTAAAAAACATTTCTTTATCATCAGAGTTTACTTACAAGTCCAGCAATGGAAAATTAATTTTCTAAACCCTCCTGAAGAATAGGGTTGGCAAAAGACGATTATTTAAAACCAGTAAAAATGACGCAACCAGCAGCACCTGAAAACGTCTTAAAAATCATATTTTGCTCCTGCAAAACAGGATGGGGTTCAGTATGTGTAAGCAGAAAAATTGGCCTTCATTGCTCACTAGCTTGCATTGTTTGCAGTGGAAGTGACTGCGATAACCACCCATTCCTTAAAGAAAATCAAATCTCCGATACGCAAAATATAAATGAAAATTAAATTTCCATTTTTT
>JAHBCN010009322.1:0-35420 GCA_019359885.1 Listronotus oregonensis | reverse complement strand
ATTTCCCTTGCAGATTGTTATCATGTTTTACAATTATTTATTTGCTTTATCTTTTTCTAATCTTGTTCAAATTTTTATTTTGAGTTTTTATAATAACGCAGGTTTATACTAACTTTAAAGCACAAAGTTTAAGTAAAAGCCTATTAAAAGAAAATGATTAAAGAACGCAGCCAGATTCACCAAGGATATTAAAGAACTTGTTCGAAATATCTTAATAAACTAAACAATTTTCGTTTAATTTAACACTCACCTAAAATTTTCTTTAATAAATGTCACATTAGAAAATTTTAACCCTTGTTTGTCCTTTGTCAATTTTAAAATACTTTCATAAAGTTTGTTTTACAGGAGCCGATAAAATTTGTTCCGCTCAATTGGTTCAGTAATCTTGTTAAAATTTAATCTGTTCCGTTTCGTGACTTGTCAAGAAAAGGATTGAAACTTACTAAGATTAAACGTGCTATAATATTTGATTATGAAGATTATAGGATGTTTCGTTTTTTATCTTATCTGCAATATAATCTTTATAAACTTTAATAAACTAAATGAAAATTGATTGGTGCCGTGTGCACATAAGAATGTAGGAAATGAAGAATCTTTGTATAGTCTGTCTAAAGTATATTGTTATGGCTTTTGACGGACCATACCCCAATAAACCTTTAACGATTTTATTACCTATTGTTATTGGGTAAACCCATTTGTTCCTTAGAGCAGGGGGAGCCAGGTATTTCTTGAGTATTAACCATTAGGCATATTAATATTTTGGCTAATATTTTAGAGGCAGGGTTGAATAACCGTTTTAACTGTGCGTTTCGAAAAAGTTGTTTTACAAGAATATTACTATGTCGCGTCGAAATCATTTGTCATTAGATGCAAAACAGGTTGAACAAAAGAAAAAAACGTAGTGATTTTCAATCTCACCGTATAGACAATAGTAATCAGGATAAGAAGGAAAATATATGTCTTTATGAAAGCGGAATTATTCCTACCTTGGATAAGCTGAAAAAGAAGCTAGACGAAGACGAAACCAATATAAATATTAGCCGTGCCACCCTTCATAAAGTTGTTTGTAAAATGGGATTTAAATACCGAAAAATAGACAAAAGACAAGTAGTAATGGAATCGCACAGATTACGCACTTGGAGATTTAATTACCTTTAAGAAATTAAACGATATAGGTTAGAAAACAGATCCATAATTTACCTTTATTAAACATGGTTCGATACACACGACACAGTATCCAAAGGATGGGTTGATTACAGTCAAAACTGTCAGACAAAAGCACCTTCAAATAAAGGAAAACGCATTACCATAATACACGTTGGTTTAGAAGACGGATTTGTCCCAAACTGCTTGCTGTTGTCTGCAAAGAATATTAAGGATTCTAGCTTGGATTATTATGAGGATACAAGTACAGAACTTTTTGAAAACTGGTTTTAAAATTATCTTTTAAAAATATTTCAAACGACAGTGTTATTGTCATGGATAACGCAAGTTACCACAGCCGTCTGCTACACAAGCACCAGCTTTTTCAAGTTCAAAAACTAAAATCCAGGAATGTTTGTTTGAAAATGATATTTATTTTGAATTCAGTTACAAAAAAACGCAACTTTTGGAAGTCCTAAATTCATATGCAATTAAAAAACAATATGTGAGTGATAATTTGGCTGAACAGGCTGGGCATACTGTCTTACGGCTTCCTCCGTATCACTGTATGTTTAACCCCATAGAGCATTTGTGGAACCAAGTAAAATCAAAGATCAGAGCTGAAAATGTTACACCTACTTTAAGTCCCAGTGTTATAAATTTGATAAAAAATTTAATTACTAACATATCAGTTGAGAGCTGGAAAAATTTTTGATTATGGTATCTCTAGGTTTTTGGGGTCACTTAATCCGAATCCAGGGTCAGTTTGACCCCATACGGTTAGAGTCAAGGGCATTTTAAGGTCAAATCTGCAAAATTAATTTCAACCAAATTTAGAGAGTGTATCTTGTTTTTGAGGTCGCTGAAAAAGAATCCGAAATTTCGTTGCGATTTGAGCTTAAAATGCCCTTTGGCCCAATCTGATGGGGTCAAACTGACTCCTCAAACGGATTCCGCGACACCAATAACATAAAAATACCATAGTCAAGTCTTTCAGACCTTCATTTTTTTTGTAGGGCATTTTAAGGTCAAATCGCAAAAAAAATTGATGGGATCATACTGACCACGGATTCGTATTCAGCGACCTCCAAAACATAAGTATACTTTGTTGGTAGCGAATAATTTTGCTGATTTGATCTTTAAATGCTCTTGACCCTGACCCCTAATGGGGTCAATCTGACCTTGGATTCGGATTCAGCGACCCCAAAAACATCAAGATACCATGGTCAAGTCTTTCGAACCTTCAACTTTTTTTTGTGGGGCTGTGTTATTAGTTTCAAAGAAATGCTTAAATCAACATACATATATACATACACCTAATAAATTTTGTATAATTGTTTGTAAGTCGTAATAGATTATCATATGTGGGGCTTAGGACCAGTGCCGGACTTAGAAATTTCTATTAATCATTAATTAATTTATATTTATGAAATATATTTTTTCTAATTTTGACATTTAAAGTGACACTTTTGAAACTCATTAACGTTATCAAATGTCATAAGTAGTTACATTGTAATTTTTTTTGCAACTGGTGATAAAAAGTAAGATATTTGACAATGTCAATGAGTTTTGAAAAGTTTTTTATATTTTAAATTTTAATTAAAAAGAATCATATTATATTCAAAATAGAAAAAATTTTGTGTGAAACGCGTTGAAAAACACTATTTTTCATAACTTATGTTCTTTTGCTCTGCTCGTTACGAAAAATAGTACTTTTCCCAACTGGTTGCACAAATACCTCTTTTTTATATATATTTTTTTATTTTGCTTTTCAATACATATACATATAAATTATGTGAGGTAGTAATATAAACAATACGGTAACAAAATTAATAATACAAAAATTCAAATAGCAAAAAATAGGTTCTAATACAAGATAGGGTTTGTTTTAAGACCCAGTCTTTGTACCGCTGTTAAACGGTTTTGAAACTGTTAGAATCGCTTAAACGCGTGTCTACTTTACACGGTTTTATGTCAGTTTAAAAACGACGGAGTGTGAACGCTTTCTGTATTTTTAAAGGATTCTGCTTTGCTTGGAGATCAGTAAAGAGATCGTGTGTCTGTCTCCTATCGGTTAGGAATGGGTTCATTTGACTGGATTTGCATATGGCGGTACAATAAACGTTTTTTTGCGAGATTGGAACAAACTTCTAAACAGAAGAAAAAAATGTTGGTACAAATAACTCTTTTCCTGCTAAGACTTATGTTTTCAATAGCGATAATAAGATACTGTAAACATCTTATTTGTATTTATACAAAACGCGCATACATTCAATAGAGAACCTTGCCGTTTGGCAGTGTAAATAAGCGTTCAAGAGAGAAAAAAGAATTATAGTATAACCTTTCTCCGTGGTTCCAATGTGTCGATTGATCGACAAGGAGAGGCCGACCAATTAGCACGCAGAGCGGGGTACATATATTCCTTCCACCGACCAATAAGCACTTTCGCAGATCACCAAAAACAGTTTATACATTTTTTATGAACACAAGAAATGTATAAATGCTACCACTAAACACAAAATAAATCAATAAAACAGTAAAACTTATTTAGAATCTATAATTATATAGAAATTCTATCACAAATTACAAAATCAGTCAGTCCAAAAACTAAAAAATCTCACACAAGCGGCCAGTACGGAACTGGCTGCCGACAAACGTGTAAATAAAATCGGTCTGTCAATCCGTTCTGAGCAAGATTTAAGACCCTAGGCGATAACGACCGCCTCAGCACTTGGACACATTTTTTCGCCCATAAAATCTAACTTTTGAACTGCGCATCTAATACCCCTTTGCCGGTGCATATGAGGGTCAGTGGATAAAAATGACAAAGTTTGATCAGTGCGCGACTGAAACTTAATTTAATATACTCGTATCTGAAGAAAAAAGTACTGCTGAAGCATCGAGCTTAAATTGTATTACTTTACTAGCTCTTTTTGCTTGCTTTGCGTAAAAGGTTATTGACTTCTAAATAAAAAGATTCACTGAGAAATTTAAATAAAATAGTTACGAATAACATAGGCTTTATGCAAATCGGTCAAAATTGGCAACTTTTAAAATACTAATAAAATTTACTTTTATCGGAAACAAATTATTTATCTAATGTAAGCACTCAACTTAAATTTAACATTTTAAAATAAATAAAGTTTAGATCTTTTATTTAATAGCCACTATAAAATTAAAATGTTTACAAAATTTAAATTTGCTGGCCTATAAATCAATAATTTAAGGCAGTATTTTCAAAAGTTAACCGCTAAAATGAATTTTAAAAAAGTTTTAAAGATAATTTTTAAATCAAATGCATGATGCTAAATACACAAATTTATTGGTTTTTGGTATAAAGGAAAACACTATAAAATAAAAATTTTGTTTTATATTGATCAGTTATAAAAAATTGAAAGTTTATAAATGTGACGTCATCAGTAATCAATTTTTCTGATTTTTTATATTATGCATATTATGGCAGCTCAGATATTTATATCCGATAACTAAATGTACTCAACAACTTCTTTAACCTTAATTCTTTGCTAAATGAATCGTTTTTCAAAAAAAATACTATCAATTTTCTGCAAACATTAAATGAATGTTATAATAAGTAAATATTGAAAATATATTTAGTAAAAAAAAATATTACTAAAAAAAATGGAAAATGATGATGACTTAGATATTGCAGAATACAGTTATTTATGTACTTAGGTCATTAAGGAAGCGTTTAACGCTTTTTAAGAACGAGATATATACAGTGTTTGTTGCACCATCATGTTTTTAGAAACAAAAGTATTTTTAAGTATTTAACAAAGTCTTTGATCTAAAACTCTCTAATATTTTGACAATACACAAATAACTGTCAGTAAGCAGGAGGTCAGTCTATTCATGTCACTTTAAATCAAATAATCTAACATAAACATTGGATAATGCTCCTAGCTATACGTAGTAACCAAATCAACAGACTGAGAGTCACTTGAGTAGCTTCTTTAAAACTTTCACATGGTTTTTAAATATACTCGTAGTTCAATTCACGTTCGAAATTACAATGAATATCGAAGAACTCGAGGTCTCCGAGTCTTCCCATGGAAATCCTGGATGCCGCCGAGGAGCAAACTCTACCAATAGATATCTATGGACTGTTTATTTTGGTGTTCAGAATAAAATATTGCTGAGAGTAGATGCCTAAAAGAAGATACCTATCTAGCGTACTCTAGCAAAAAGGCGAAACGAAACAAGCCAAACTCCCTTTGAAGTTATTACAGTTTGTTAAAGACCACTATTAGTTTAAACAATAACGACGACATTAGTAAAGTCTTAAAGCTCATAGCTTTCTTAAAGCAAAAGAACGATGGGAATAAGCAAAAAAAGTAAAAAAATTTAAGCAAGGCGGAAGTTCAAGAATTTATATTGGATGCTCCAGATGAAGAATTTTTGATGATCAAGGTTGCCTAGATTTTTGAAATTTGTAGAGCCACCCAGCAAAAAAACTATTAAAACTTAAATTTGATGACATTCAGGACCTTAAAGATTCAGTTTTAGTATTAATAAAGGCATCAAAAACCAAAGCATGTTTATGGTAGTAGATAGAAAACAATCCTTGTCCAGGTTTATTATACATTACCGAAAATACCTGGTTCTAAGACCTAGCCATACAGAACTCAAATGATAGTAAGTGCTCTACCCAAATTGTAGGTAAAAACATATTTGATAAAATGTTATTTTAAAAGTTAAATTAAAAGAAAAATTATTTGGCTTTTCTCCAGAATAAAGATATTTGTATATTATTTTTTTAAAATTATACTTTTTTATAGATTATTATAAAGAGCGAGTCTGCTCTCGCAATAATAGTAACAAAAAACATGAAAAGACATAAAAGGGTTTAATTCTTTATAAAATTGATTTGTTTTTAAGTACTTTAATAAAATTATTATTTTTATGAAATTATATAAAAATATGATTTCATATTCCCAGAAATCAAAATAAACTATAAAAACCTATCTATATGGCTAAAAGTTTTATTTACTTTTTTATATATTTTTTAAATATTAAAAGTACCTACACGTGTACCTTCACCAGTAACTATTTTCTTAAAAAGTCATGTCAGAAGTCAATATCAGTTAATAAAACACAATTTTTTAGTTTCTTATCTGTTTTGAGTAATATAATTTAAAAAAATATATGTGCTACACTCGTCCGTCGATAACCAATAAGTTTGAAATAACATATATATCTTATAATGGGTTGACAATGTTTTCAAGTAAGTTTATTTTCCATTTTTATATAATTTCATAAAAATAATTATGTTATTATAGTACTTATAAACAAATCAATTTTATAAAGAATTAAACTCTTTTATGTCTGTTCAAGTTTTTTGTATTTATAATTGCGAGAGCAGACTAGCTCTCCATAATAATCTATAAAAAAGTATAATTTTTAAAAAATAATATATAAAAATCTTTATTCTGGAGAAAAGCCAAATAATTTTCCTTTTAATTTGATATTCCCAGAAATCAAAATAAACTATAAGAACATCTATCTTTAATATCAAAAGTCTGTAAAAAAATTGTGTACATTTTTTTCATGATATCCCAAATATTTTTATTTTATAAAAAGAATATAAAATACATACACAATACAATATAAAACATTTTTTGTTTGATAGGAATTTTAATAAACTATGTTTGAGTAAAACATTGTTACAGCCCTTGCCTAAATATCGAAAACCTCGCCTTAAATTTACTGCAATTAATTTAAAATTACGCTTTTGGATAACAATAAAATATTGGTGTATCGTAAAACATTTATCCAATTTTACAAGTTTGAACTATTATTAAAATATCATAGTTTAATTCTTTTGTCGTTGCAAAAACTCTTTTAAATTTTTTACTATTGTCACGTCTTTTGTATTATTCTACAAGATATCACAACGAATAAAAATACCAAAATAAAAACCATAAAAACCAAAGGAAGTTAAATTATTTATTGCATTTTTATTTAGTATATTCTATATCATTTTAAGCTCGAAATTGTAATGGTTTTTTATGTTCGGTCCCTAATTATTATACTATCGCATGCCACAGGAAAAATTTTTGGCTTTTATGTAATAAAAATATATTACAAAAGCACATTTTTAAAGTCACGTAAAAAAGAATAGACAGTTATTTTGTCTAAAATATAATAAAATAAATTTTGATTTATATCTCTTCTGTCAGCTAAACAAATAAATTCATTTTCATATTCACGTAATGTTGCAGAGAAATAACTTGACTATTTTTAAGACAACATAAACTTAGTTTAGAGGTCGTAAAATAATGTCAAAAGTTCTTTGAAAGTTGTATTGGTTTTATATCTTAAATCTTTATTATTTATATTTCTATATTAAGTTATATTTTTAAAATTATTTTGTTTTTTATTTGATAAAGTAGAGATTTTAATTAAGAGACCTCTTTTTAGTAGCCTAATTACTGCATAAGTTTTTGGATTTTACCAAAACCTAAAAAATAAAAAAGTATTGGCCTAGATGCTATTCTTAACTAGGGTTGCCCAGTACCGGTTTATCCACTGGGCGCTTTGGGCGGGCGCCCAGGGGCCCGGGCCTCGCTGGTGCCGGATGGGGCCGTGCTATATAATAAAAATAAATTTAAAAAATATATAAAAAAAACCGTAAAATATTAAAAAAAATTAAAAATCAAGTCCGCTTATTAATAAGCTACTACTTTCAGAATTGAAGTATTTAATGTGGTATGCGACAATATCACTCAAGATCTCTTCAAGAGAATTAAATGCTACAAAGAAGTAACATCAGCTTTTAGATGTTTTTTTTACTAGAGATAAAGAAGAAATAAAGACCTACATTGAAATTTTAAGCGAACGATATAAAAAGTCATAGATGAAACCCAAGAGAATTTGCATAATGAAATAACTAATTTTTTAATGTTATGCCAAAACCTAGAAAAAAATACAATTTATGAAAAATTTGGGGTCATCCAGGATGCAAAGGCAACTTTTCCGAATATTTTAACTTTATTGCAAATTTACTTGACAATACCCATATCTAATGCGTCAGGCAAGCGATCATTTTCAGCATAAAAAAAAATAAAAACATATTTACGATCAAATTTGGGTATATAGAAAATGACGAACTGGAGCAACTAAACTGTAATGAGATAATATGGCAATTTGCTAATGCCAAGTCAAGAAAGAAAGTTTTCTATTTTTTTTTTATAATATCTACGTTTTTTTAATATTTTTTTTGTTTGTGATTTGTTTTTTTTTGTTAAGTATTTTTAAGAATATTTTGTTTGTTTGCAATTTTTGTATTTTGATATTTTTACATTTTTTATACGTGTTTTGGAATATTTTTTACGTTTTTTTATTCTTCTTGTTTTTTTGTGTTTAAATAAATATTTTTGTAAGTATTGCATGTGTTTTTTTCTTAAAAACATATTTTTAAAATTTGCTTACCTTTAACATTTAGTTGGGTGTTTAATATAGTTAAAAATTGTCCTCTTAAACATTTATAAAAATATGTTTAAATAAATTTCAAACTTTCAGCGAAATTTAATTTTGCTTTTAAACACAATATAGAAAAATTATTATTACTACCGACAATTACATTGAAAATCCTAAATAAAGAATTCTAACTATACTAGATTTGTTTTTTTTGTTAAGTATTTTTAAGAATATTTTGTTTGTTTGCAATTTTTGTATTTTGATATTTTTACATTTTTTATACGTGTTTTGGAATATTTTTTACGTTTTTTTATTCTTCTTGTTTTTTTGTGTTTAAATAAATATTTTTGTAAGTATTGCATGTGTTTTTTTCTTAAAAACATATTTTTAAAATTTGCTTACCTTTAACATTTAGTTGGGTGTTTAATATAGTTAAAAATTGTCCTCTTAAACATTTATAAAAATATGTTTAAATAAATTTCAAACTTTCAGCGAAATTTAATTTTGCTTTTAAACACAATATAGAAAAATTATTATTACTACCGACAATTACATTGAAAATCCTAAATAAAGAATTCTAACTATACTTGATAAATTAAATTATATTTCTCAAAACGGATTAAAAAAACTAACTTAATTGGCCATACCTTGTTTACCTTAGTCTATCGTTTTATTAAATATATGTTTCCTTTAGTTACAAATTAAAGAAAATTTCAGATATAACTACAGAGATGACTCAACTTGTATCTATAACACACCATTTTTTTCTACCATAACAATTTTTCATTTCATAAGCGTATGAAATGAAAAATATATATATAAATATATGTAAATTCCCAAATTATTATTATTTTTAATAGTAAAACAGCAAAACCACAACAACAAACATGCTATAGTGTTTCAATTAAATATGTCACTTTGTACAGCAGCACACTAGTTTTCAAAATTGTGAACTATTACCTAGTATGGTAACGTTAAAATTAAAATTTAGAAACATCATAATATGTAGGGAACCCAAAGCACACAAGTCATATTAGTCGAGGCAATGAAGCACACATCCTCGGAATTTTTTGCACTAAAACAGATTGAAATGGGGTCTTTTGCATTCGCTTCCAAAAATATTGCATTGCTGCAGCAATGCAATTATTTTGAGACGGCTTTTGGAAGATTTAATAACTTTGTAAATATGAGTTAGAACTGGCCCAAATCGGGTTCTCGGGGGTTTTTGAGGTCGCTGATCACTATTAAGGTGTGGTTCTCCATGCGGCTGTCGCATGCGACTAACGCAATCTGACTAACGCCATGCGGCCGCCGTTTAATCGGTGATTTTCTAGGACGCGGCTCAAACTCTGCGATAGCAAAATTATTAGTGAAAGGGAATAATCTTTGGTAAGAGTCGTGATGGACATCTAGCAATATATTTATTATTGAAGAAGGAGGAAGAGGATGACGAAATACTATTACACTAGCCAATCTGAAACATAGTAATGCCTTATAAATCCAATATTTCAGCAAAGAAGCAATGAGGGTTGTTATACTACATTAATAAATCGACATCTGACACAGGATGAAGTAAATTTAGAAAATATTTTAGTGTGAATAGCGAGTTTAGTTTTATTCTTGACTTAATAAAAGACGATATAAAGTCCGGAGCCAGACAACAGAGTTGAATATCCAATAACCCCAGAGGAAAATTAGCCAACATTGTATTAAGGTAAATCTGTACAGGGTGAACCAAATTCGAGTCTCATCATTAGGATCTCGGAAATCTTAAAGAGATACGGGTCGGTTAAATGAAGGCAAAGTTGCGCAATATGATGCTAATCAAAATGCCACCTTAGAACTTTAAAATTTTCGAATACTTACTTTTGGACAAAACCGATTATTCGCAATTTCGTTTTTATTTTTTTATGACTTTGCCGAATCGAGGTAACAAAATAACTTTTACATTTCCATTGCTACTTTTCATGTTCTACAAGATAGTGTTATTAGATTTATACAACGACGATTCGTCTTTGGAGCTGTCATCATCAACTGTTTTTTTAAATACGGCCCTGGATTTTTTAATTATGCATTTTAGAGCTATTAAGTTCCCAAAACCAATAATGTATTGCACTTATTCCTGAAAAATTTATATTAATGGCAAATTTTTATAACAAACCATATGTTAGAGAGAGTCAGACAATATATTTTTGGCAGGATCTTGGGAAAACATTAAACTGATTTTTTTGAATAAGTGCGAAACATCATTGGATTTGGGATCTTAAAAGCTCTTAAAATACGTAATAGAAAATCCAGGATCTCATTTAAAAAATAAAGTTTCAATTTTTAACAATTAAAAAAAAAACACCGGATATTCCACACAAAACAACACAAACAAAATATCAGTCGCAGACACGACTGCGTCTACACTGCTTCTTCAGCAGTTCTTTGCCGCTAACGTAGTGCGTTGTCCGCATGCGGAGGCCGCGTGGAAGGAAACATACCTTTATAATGTTTAAATTGACCCACAGCCGACCTGGAGCTTAGAAACGCCGATGAACGCCATCTCCGTCTTCCCCGCGTGAATTTTGGGAGAGTCCCACGGAGATGAAGTTCATCGGCGTACCTTAGCTCCACGTCGGCTGTGGGTCGATTTAAAAATCATAATCGTGATCAGTGACCTTTGAACCCCCGAAAACGCGATTTGGGCCAGTTCTGACTCAAATTTATAAAGTTATTAAATCTTCCAGAAGCCGTCTCAAAAAACTGCATTTTTTGAATGCATTTTTGGCTGCAGCAATGTAATTTGCGGTTTGTATAAGTAGGTACATTTTTTACAAAAAAATTTTTGAAAGCGAATGCAAAAAACCGCCTTCCGATCCGTCTTAGTGCAAAAAAATTCGAACTTTTGGCCTTTTTAGTGCTTTATTTCCTTGGCTATATCACGGTCACCAAAACAAGACAAATTACGATGTTATTTATAACTTTTAATTATCGTTTAGTTGCATAAAAGTGCCACGAATACCGAAGCCGCCATCCACGTCCGTATTATAGTGCCTCTTAGTATAATGTATTACAATATAATAATTTCATATATAAAAAATCTATTTTTTTACCTAATAATATAATAAAGAATACAAACTTAATTATTGTTTTGCGTCGATAATATTTTTCTTAAATATAATTAATTAAATATTTAGTTGCATGATACCAACTTTCTTAAAATGCCCTTGTTGTGTACTCGTCAAAAATCTTTTAACAATGGGATCTGTTCGGTTTCCGGGTATAGAGCTGCTCAGCTCAGCCCTATTGACGCCCATAAACTCGCAGAACGCCTCAAAGTTTTCAGAATGGCAAATATAATATAACTTAGTAGACTTAGAAATTATTTTGTTTTGTTTTTCCATTAAAAAATAATAGGGTTTTCGACTTACTAGGAAATTCCAGTGCCTCTAAAATTTTAATTTGTAGAAATTATCATGCAATTGAAGTATCAGCATAAAGGCAAAGCCTGGCAAATTTAGATTATACAGAAATTCCAAATTTACCAAAAATCGTTTTTCTAGGTTTTCTGTTTTAGCCAATTTGCGAGTTCATAGGGATTAATAGGGCTGAGCCCACTCAGTTTTTTTACCCCGGGACCAGGACCAAAGCGGTTCATTTGAACAAAAATTTTTGGCGAGTACTAAACAAAGATTTTTTAAAACCTAAATCCACCACAACAATACTTAACATATCTACCAACCGTTTTATTTCATCGAAAGAAATTTATGATTATAATTAAAAAATAATTGTTCAATAATCTGTATGCTCTAAGAGAAAGTAAATATAAACTTATCGTAACTTTTATTGGTACCCTGCTTATTACAAAAAAATAAGAAAAACACACAAACATAAAGATTAAAAGCAAATATTTGGCAATAATACCTGTCTATCCGTTTTCCAAAAAATAAATAGAAAACAACCTATAAAGACATTTTATATACAGAGTCAAAACATTAACTAGTAAAACATTTATACAATCAGGAGTGATGATTTCAATCAGTTATTTAGATTGAAAGAAGGTAAAAAACAGTTCATTAACCTGCCTAAAAATTAAAATATGATAAATAATAGTCCAACTTTAATATTAAGGGCTTCCCAAAGTTCTTGTTTTTTGGAGATACATCACTAAACAAACGTTGTGTATTAATTACTAAATCAAGACAATGGAATTCCAAGATTTTAGTGTTATTAAAATCATAAGATTGTCTAATAGTTTTAAGGAATCTGGTTGTAAATAAATATGTTTTATAGTTTTGTGGCGGATTCATGTTTCAGTATGTTTTTTTACAGAAAACCTACACATACAAACAGATACTTAAATTTTAACTCTAATCACCCAACTATGGTAAAAAAAGGAGTTGTAAAATATTTTTAATAGAATTAAAATAATTTGTTCTAATCAAAACAAAGAAAACAAAAAAAAAAATTAAAAGATATTTTAGTTCAAAATAACTATCCTCTTGATTTTATAAGCAAATGCTTTCCAAAATTTGAGCAACCAAATTTAAGACAACCTCAACATAAATCTATTACAAATCTTTTTTTAACATATATTCCTGGCTTATTGAATAAAATTTAATAAATAGGTAATAAATTTAATATTCGTACTATCTTTAAAACACAAACACTATTAGATCTCTAAGGTAACAAAAACAAAACCATACAATATAAACAAAAACACAGAAAATGTCTTTTATAAGGTTCCTTGGGAATTTAATACATTTTATGTAGGCGAAACTTTCAGACCATTAGCCAATCGCATAAAAGAACATAGAACATACAAAAAACACAGAATTCCGCTCAAAAATCTGTCAACACGCATTTGTTTAAAACCACAAAATAAACTGGAATGGTTCTAGCATTTTAGCAAAGGAAACTTGTTAAAAAAAAGCGTAAAATAAAGGAAAATGCATTTATTTTTTAAAAAAGATAATGTGCATTAATATCTGTTAATTTAAATAATACATGGTTACCTATGTTTAAAGCTGAAGTCAATTCAGGTAAACTTAAAATTAATTAACAACCATACCACCTTTTTTGTCTTTTTGAATACTATAAATATACCAGTCAAATAACCTAATGGCATTTATGACAAAATGTTATAAAAAGTAAAAAAGCTATCAGAATTTCTTAAGTTTTTAGAGCAAAAGTTCTTAAAAGTGCATTTACGCTACACCTTGGGGGTCGGGGGAAAAGGACGCGGAGACGGTGGGGGAGACTAACAAACTCCCACTACCACAATTTTCGTAACCCAAAAAAATTTTAAAAAATTCGGTGTATCGATGCGATGTTGTTTCCGATTGCAAGCCTACAGGAGATAACGTTTTTTGGTAACTATTTTCCCAAAAAATAACTTATACACCATTTTAAAGGTAAGGAAATAATCTATGCCCTCTGTAAAGGTTTTTAAAGTGATCGAGTTAAAAAATAGTATCTAAACATTTTAAACCATTTTGGGTGACTTTCCTCAAAGGGAAAAATTAAAAAATAAATCAAATTTAAAAAACTATTACACGAACCTGGATTTAAGTGTTGGCCCTATATTTTTAAAATTATCGATAACATACCGTTTTTGAAAAAAATTATGCCCCGAACCCCAAATTGGATCCCAATTTCGCGGGGAATGGTCTTAAAATTTAGTTTAATTTTTTCTTTTAGTTTCATCTTGACAACGGTGGCCGACTTAAAAAGTAGATTAATATTTTTGATTTTTGGGTTTTTTGGAGGGTTTTTCTTTTTTTTTTTTTTTGTTGCAGGTGATGTGCAAGTTCATAGTCAATAGGGCTGAGCAGGCTCAGGACCAATTTCAAAAAGTAGTAAGGCGAGTCTCCCAAAGAAAACATACTGAATCTGGTTGTGTTAATATAATAGATGTTCCCCCTTTTTAATTTAATTTATCAAGAAAATTTTTTAAAAAAAATGAGTTAAATTCATTTCGTTTTGCTGGGCCTTTACCAATTTCTGGAAATCGGGGGGAAGTTAAACAACCCCCCGATTTGATATTTTTTCCCTCATTTTTGCTTGGTTAAAATAGGTTTTTAAAAACCCAAAAATTCCCTGACTTAAACGAAAAATCACCCTTTTTATTTTTTTTTTTTTTTTTTTTAGAAAGAAATTTAATTAGAATTTCCTGCATTTTTTTTTAGTTTGGTATTTGTTTTTATATTTTATAATTTATTTTTTTGGCTAAGTTTTTAAATTTTTATTGGGTTTGAAAAAACCACGTAATTTTATTTTAGAGATAAATCACAATGATTACTGTTTTTCCCAGTTTGAAAAAGCTTCGAAACCCATTTGGCTGTGATGATCAGGTAAAAAATATAACCTAATAAATATTTCTTGAAAAATGATGCTATCAGAATAGTGATTTTGCATAAGGTAAAATAACTCGTTTTAATTGTATCTAATCAAAAAAATACATTTTTAAAGTGCAAATATTTTAAGATTTAAATTATTTATGGTATTTTTAGGACCCCATATGGCAGTTCTAACAATATAAGAAGCAAAATAAAAAATTTTATAATAACTTAGCCCTAATGGAAAAACCAAATGTGAAACGAAGGGGGAAATTTCAAAGGTTTTATGGAAAATGAAGATTTGAATCTTCGGGTGTTTTTTGATAAACCTGGATCTTTTTGAACAGTTTTTTTTGCAGGTCTTGGCGGGAAACAATGTATATTTCAGGGGAAAGAAAACTTTCTGACTAATAATCCCTTAAAAAAAATTATTTTTCCTACACTTAAGAAAAAATTAAAGGGCCCATTTTTTAAATTCAGAAGGTAAACACTTTTACAATCCTCTAAAAAAATTTTTTTTGCTTAAAAATTATCCAGTTTTAAAAAAAAGCTTTCTCTTGACACCAAAAGCTGTGAAAAAAATTTTTTTTTTATGAATATTTTCACAGCTTCTGTCGAAGCTTAGCTGTCTAATTTCTTTTTGCATACCCCTAATTAGAAAATTAAATTTTCTCAGATCCACCCCCTTTATTGTCCACCCTTTTCCCCATTTTTTCCGCACCTTCATCTTAGAGTTTGAGACTACAAAATCAAAATTTTTAAAAGCCCCCTTATCAGTAATTACTACTCTAGAACCTGTATGTGAACATTTTAGACTTAAGAAAGGGTTTTCTAAGAAAAAATAAATATATAAAATTCGGTAGATATCAGTTTTTTTTATACATAGGACATATGTTTAAAACCTGTAGAACAACATTAAACTACAGAAACCCTTTTGCATTCTTATGAAACATTAAAGTTATTTAAATTAAATCACTATTAAATACATTTTTTCCTCAGATCATTTTTTTCTGTGGTTCCGAAAAAGGTGTTGGGGTGCCAGTAAATTTTAAATCAAAAAAAAAAACAGGACTAACGGAATTACCATGCGAATGAAAGCGAAAATTTGAAATGGGTTGAGTGATTTACTACCTAATTTAAAAGGCCTTCATTAGTCACTTTTATAATGAACCATAGAGGTTGTTAAAAAATGGCCAAATATGGCTGGAAGAAAAAAAATATGGTTTAAAAGGTAATTTTTTCCTTTTGCAAAAACGGGACAAAATAGATTTTGTGGTCTTGTTTAGCGCCCCAAAATCTCCCAAACCCTTTTGTCGTCATGCTTTTATTCAGGAGGCTGGTCATCAAGTGCCGGGTTGCCTCCATATCTTTCGAATTCAATGCTATTGAAATGGTATATATATATATATATATATATATATTATATATATATATATATATATATATATATATATATATATATATATATAATATATATAATATAATTAAAAATTTTTTTTTTTATAAAATTATTATTATAATAATTTTAAAAAAAAAAATTTAAAATTTTTATTTTTATTTTTATAAAAAAATATTTAAAAAAAATTTTTTGTACTTTTAAAAGATTGGTTTTTTTTAAAAATTTATTTTTAAAAAAACCGGTTAAAATTGAAAAAAATTTAAAAATTAAAAATATAAAATTTTTTTTAAATATGGGGAAACTAAAAATTTTTAAAAATTTTAAAAACTTAATTTTTCAAAAAATTCAAAAAAAAGGCTTTTTTTTTTTTTGTATAAATTTTTTTTTCCCCTTTTTTTTAAAAATTAATTTCAAAAAATTTTTCTTTTAAAACTTTTTTTGAAAAATTTTAAAAAAATGGAATAAACTTTCACTAAAAATATTTAAAAAAAAAAGTTTTAATTTGAAAAAAGAAAAATTTTTAAAAAAAATTTTTTTTAAATAAAAATTCGATTTTTTGAAAAAAAATTTTAAAAGAAGGGGTTTTTACTTTAAAAATTTTCTGAACTTTTTTATTTTTTCCCCATAAAGCACTTTCTTTCCTTTGTTTTTAATTTTTAATTTGGGTTTAAAATTTTTAAAAATTTTTAAAACCCAATTTAAATCAAAAAGTAAAAAAAAAAAATTTTTTTAAAAATTTTTTTTTTTTTGGGTTTTTAAAATTAAAAAAAAAATTTTTTAAATAAAATTTTTCCCTAAGTACTGGTGAAAAAAAAAGGGTTTTTAAAAGGGAAAAATTTTTGGGTTTTAAAAATTTTTAAAAGGGGAAAAATTTTGTAAAAAAAAAAAGTTTGGGGTTTTAAGGGTGGGTAAAAACCCAAACTTTTTTCCGTGTTAAATAAAAAGAAAACGAAAAATTTTCGGGATAAAGCTTTTTAAAAAAGATAATTTTTAATAAAATATTATGGCCAAACATCGAGCTTTCACGAATTCATGCAAATATATGAACAGCAAGAAAAAAATACTGATAAATTTATTTTTTGTAATCTAACAAATTTTTTAAGATATTAAAATTTTGAAACTACCTTCCTTCCCATCAGTACGGTCCTGACTAAAATTCTTATATCAGTCAACTTATATCTGAAAAACAAAATTTACTAATATGTAGGGATATTCGCAATGCCAACCTAAAAATGTTAGCGTGGACAAACTTTATAAATGTATTAATGGGTGCCTCCGTCCTACGTTGTAAGGCCCACGCATAACGTAACAGCCCTTATAGTCCAATCGTTATAGATTTTTTTTGTAACATATGAATGACCGTTTGTAGAGAATTCAAAAACCTAGAAAATAGTTTTTGAAAAATCCCGATCCGACCATTTTTCACCGAGAAAAGCTGGAAAAACGTTTAAAACAGACATTTTTTCAAAAACTCGTATTTTCGTTGATTATCAATATAAAGGGCTGATTTTTTGGAAAATGATAGTCAATAACATATTCTTTAAGCTGCCAGAAAACAAAAATTGTAGCATTAATAGTTTTTATTCAATCGCAATCGCAAAAAACAAATTAGGCCCTTATCTTGCAAGTGCCGTAAATATTAGGCAAATGGTCCGATTTGAATTTTTAAAACAGATTTTTAAAGTTGAGATTAAAAGCTACATATTGTATATCTCATATTTTCATATAAGTTTGGGGAGCATTGTTAAAAACGCTTGTGAAATTAGCGCGTCAAGCGAAAACTCGCGACCGAGACGTACTCTCGGCTCTCCTTCGCTGCTGGGTGCTCCACGGTCGACTCAGTACCTCTCAGTCGCTAAGTTTCGCTGGACGGGCTAGGTTCACAAGCGTTTTTAACAATGTTTTTTAAATTTATATGAAAATGTGAGATATACAATTTAGAGCTTTTAATCTTAACGTTAAATATTAACTAGTAAAACCTTTATAAAATCAGGAGTGATGATTTCAATCGGTTATTTAGATTGAAAGAAGGTAAAAAAAACGCTTTATTAACCTGCCTAGAAATTAAAATATGATAAATAAATACTTTAATAAATTTTGGGAAATACTAGTCAATAACATATACTTTAAGCTGCCAGAAGATAAAAATTGTAGCATTAATAGTTTTTATTCAACCGCACTATAAACAAATTAGGCCCTTATCTTGCAAGTGCCGTGAATATTAGGCAAACGGTCCGATTTCAATTTTTAAAACAGCTTTTTAAAACATTACATACATACATTTTCATATAAGTTTGGAGAGCATTATTAAAAACGTTTGTGAACCTAGCGCGTCGAGCGAAAACCATAAAATATACCAAATGACTGCGAAAACTCGCGACCGAGACGTACTCTCGCTTCTCCTTCCCTGCTGGGTGCCCTCTCCACGGTCGACTCAGTGCGTCTCGGTCGCGAATTTTCGCTCGACACGCTAGGATCACAAGCATTTTTAACAATGTTTTTTAAACTCATATGAAAATGTGAGATATACAATTTATAGCTTTTAATCTCAACTTTAAAAAGCCGTTTTAAAATTTTAAATCGGACCATTTGCCTAATATTCACGGCACTTGTACGATAAGGGCCTAATTTTTTTATAATGCGATTGAATAAAAACTTTATTAATGCGACCATTTTCATCTTCTGGCAGTTTAAAGTATACGTTATTGACTATCATTTCCCAAAAAATCAGCCCCTTATATTAAAAATTAACGAAAATACGAATTTTTGAAAAAAAGTCTGTTTTAAACGTTTTTCCGGCTTTTCTCGGTAAAAAATGGTCAGATCGGGATTTTTTAAGAACCATTTTGTAAGTTTTTGAATTCTATACAAACGGTCTTTTATGAGCAAAGTGATATGCCAGTACTTTTTGATATATTTAAAAAAAAAAACGGCCCGTTTTTTAATAACTATTGTTTAAAAAAAATTACCTGAAAAAACATTGGATGGATTTTTGATTTAAGTAATCAACAGGTTATTCCAAAAGTCATGACGCAGTCAGATATCTTTTAACATTAATTACAAAAATTTCCTTTTTTTCTTTTAATGATTGGACTATTATAATTTGTTTTTTTCTACATTAATTCGCATGTGTTTTAAGTAGTAATACCATTATTACATGAATCGCATATATCAGGTTTATTAAATTCAAATTTATTTTAAAAATATTCAAAGTATATTTCTACTTGGGGTATTCGTCCTGAATCACTTATCTGAAATAGTTTTCTCTTTGGTTTAAAAAATGTTAGGTCAAATTTGTTAGTTATATTTATTTATTTTTTTTTAATGAAAAACTATATTTCATTTATTTAAAAATAATAAATATTTAACACTAACTATAAAAATATATATCAAAATTAAAAGGGACCTATTGGCAATGTAGGACGTTTAAACTATTTTTGCACGTTATTTAGTATATTTTCAGCATTATTTAATTTAACCTAAAACAAGAAAAACACAAAATAGAATTAAAAACTTCTGTTAAATTTTTATTTAGCAAAATAAAATACTTTAAAAGTCGTAAAAAGAAAACAAATTTTTCCAAGTGGAAAAGGTATTATAGTACAAATTTAAAAGTATAATAATTTAACCCATATGACGGTAAAAATTTATTGGACAACTTTTAGAAAGAATTTATTATTATAAATAGACATCTTCCTTGTTTAAATTATTTGACGATATTGAAAACGTAAAATTTAAACGTTGAAAAGTAATAAATATATTTTTAAAATGCCAAAATAAAACACAAATTTGCAATATCTATGGGTAAATGTACTCTTTTTTGGGTCAATCTTAAAATGGTAAAATCAAAATTTAAACATTTTTGCTCGATTAAGGCCTGGTACTTTCATTAACGAATAAAATTATTCTTCGGATAATTTCCATAATAACAATTGTTGTGACAATTGTAACCATGGAAATTATCCGGACAATTAAGTTATCCGTTAATGAAAGTACCAGGCCTAAGAGATACGGAGGGAAATTGTCAATTGCAGAATGACCCTATATTTTCTTTGTTAAGAGTCCATTCGCGCCGCGAAAATTGGATCCAATTTGGGGTTCGGAGCATAACGTTTTTCCCAAAAACGGAATAAGTTATCGATAATTTTCAAAAACTATATGAAAGCCAACACTTAAATCTAGGCTTCTGCTGTAATAGTTTTTTAAATTTGGATTTAGTTTTTAATATTTCCTTGAGTCACGCTAAAATCGGTTATGTTTAGATACTATTTTCTCTTAACTCGACTCATATTTCAAAAATCCGGTTCAGCAGAGGCATAGATTATTTTCTTACCTTTAAAATGGTGTATAATACATGTCATTTAAGTGAAAAATAGTTACCGAAAAACGTTATCTTGTGTAGGTTTGCAATCGGAAACAACATCGCATCGATACACCGAATTTGGAAGAACCTAAATAAAATATAATATTTTTAATGCGGCTATACAAAAATTGTGGTTGTGGAAGCTTGTTAGTCTCCGCCCACCGTCTCCGCGTCCTTTTGCCCGACCCCTAAGGTGTAGCGTAAATGCTCTCTTGTATAAAACATTTTTCTGTATCTCACATGTTTTATACAAAAGTTTTTTATAATATTTGTTAAATATTATGCTGTTTTTAGAAGAGGTTTTTTTCGGGTCAGGTAAAAAATTTATCGGATATAACCTCTTTTTTTTAATGGAACACCTTGTTTGTTTTAATCTAAAAATATGGTATTTTAAATTCTCTTTACAAAAATATGACACAACAAGAATAGTATTGGTTTTCTATGCAATTTATTTTAACCTTATTACTCTAAACCACAAAACAAAAGCTAATACACAGCCACACTTCACTTAACAAGCCGTGAACAAGGAAATCTGGCAACTATGCCTTCAGATCTAGCGACACACGTTTGCTGTTGTTTAGTCATTATGATTTACGTTGAATGACCTGTTTCTCTGTTGTGTTATTGTGAATAAATCAACTTTTTTGAAAGAAAATATTGTTAAGATAAAGACTAAACCTGTAAAAGGTCTTACTGTTTGAAATTTGTGAGTGACCGGGACAGTTTTTTTCCGCATACATTGCGTAAAAACAAGAATATCTGCGGGTGAAAAGTGCCGGTGTTATAAAGTACTTAAAGTAAATGGCGGCAAATGAACTTGACATTTTGTGGTGGTGCTTTTTAAAAAATAATTAAAATTGAAAGTGTGTTTTAATGATTCGTGTTTGGCTTTAATTTTGAAGGTATTTTTTTAGTTATTTTTTAAAAACAGTAACAAATATTAGCATTGGAAATTACCGTAAGTACGTAGGTATACATTTTGGAATTTTGTCGTTCGTTTTGATTTTTGTTATGGCGTTGCATAGGTACTTGGTGCCTGCTTATTAGATACTATTTGGTTACTGTTATTATTATTATTTTCCTCCAAGTCCTTGATGTGTGCCTGGGTGCAAATCCAATTATAAAACTTCTCTTGATGCAGGAGAACCAGCTGTATCTGTTTTCACCTTTCCAAAGGACGAAAACCTTAAAGCCCATTGGCTTAGGAATATTCCTAGACAGTCATGGTCACCCTCAAAATATTCTGTGGTTTGCGCTAAGCATTTTGTAGAAAGTGACATTATTAGAGAGGATGATTATCGCTTGCCAGATGGGTCAATGCAAAAGGTACCTACCAAAACTAGACTAAAGTTAAATGCAGTGCCTAGTATTTTTCCAAATTTACCACATTACTTCTCAAAAACAGTCCCTGTTTCCCGAAAAAGTCGTGCTGAAAGCTTGGCATAAACTTGAAAACAATAATGGTCGCCTTACAAACGACACCTATTCTGCACTTTGCCATAGTACCTCTGTTTTACTAGAAATAATTGACTATTCATTTTCAAAATTTGATTTTTTAAGAACCATTTTGTAAGTTTTTGAATTCTATACAAACGGTCTTTTATGAGCAAAGTGATATGCCAGTACTTTTTGATATATTTAAAAAAAACGGCCCGTTTTTTAATAACTATTGTTTAAAAAAATTACCTGAAAAAACATTGGATGGATTTTTGATTTAAGTAATCAACAGGTTATTCCAAAAGTCATGACGCAGTCAGATATCTTTTAACATTAATTACAAAAATTTCCTTTTTTTTCTATAATGATTGGACTATTATAATTTGTTTTTTCTACATTAATTCGCATGTGTTTTAAGTAGTAATACCAATTATTACATAAATCGCATATATCAGGTTTATTAAATTCAAATTTATTTTAAAAATATTCAAAGTATATTTCTACTTGGGGTATTCGTCCTGAATCACTTATCTGAAATAGTTTTCTCTTTGGTTTAAAAAATGTTAGGTCAAATTTGTTAGTTTTATTTATTTAATATTTTTTTAATGAAAAACTATATTTCATTTATTTAAAAATAATAAATATTTAACCCCTAACTATAAAAATATATATCAAAATTAAAAGGGACCTATTGGCAATGTAGGACGTTTAAACTATTTTTGCACGTTATTTAGTATATTTTCAGCATTATTTAATTTAACCTAAAACAAGAAAAACACAAAATAGAATTAAAAACTTCTGTTAAATTTTTATTTAGCAAAATAAAATACTTTAAAAGTCGTAAAAGAAAACAAATTTTTCCAAGTGGAAAAGGTATTATAGTACAAATTTAAAAAGTATAATAATTTAACCCATATGACGGTAAAAATTTATTGGACAACTTTTAGAAAGAATTTATTATTATAAATAGACATCTTCCTTGTTTAAATTATTTGACGATATTGAAAACGTAAAATTTAAACGTTGAAAAGATAAATATATTTTTAAAATGCCAAAAATAAAACACAAATTTGCAATATCTATGGGTAAATGTACTCTTTTTTGGGTCAATCTTAAAATGGTAAAATCAAATTTAAACATTTTTGCTGATTAGCCTGGTATTTCATTAACGAAAAAAATATTCTTCGGAAAATTTCCATAATAACAATTGTTGTGACAATTGTAACCATGGAAATTATCCGGACAATTAATTATCCGTTAATGAAAGTACCAGGCCTAAGAGATACGGAGGAAATTGTCAATTGCAGAATGACCCTATATTTTCTTTGTTAAGAGTCCATTCGCGCCGCGAAAATTGATCCAATTTGGGGTTCGGCATAACGTTTTTCCCAAAACGGAATAAGTTATCGATAATTTTCAAAACTATATGAAAGCCAACACTTAAATCTAGGCTTCTGCTGTAATAGTTTTTAAATTTGGATTTAGTTTTTAATATTTCCTTGAGTCACGCTAAAATCGGTTATGTTTAGATACTATTTTCTCTTAACTCGACTCATATTTCAAAAATCCGGTTCAGCAGAGGCAAGATTATTTTCTTACCTTTAAAATGGTGTATAATACATGTCATTTAAGTGAAAAATAGTTACCGAAAAACGTTATCTTGTGTAGGTTTCAATCGGAAACAACATCGCATCGATACACCGAATTTGGAAGAACCTAAATAAAATATAATATTTTTAATGCGGCTATACAAAAATTGTGGTTGTGGAAGCTTGTTAGTCTCCGCCCACCGTCTCCGCGTCCTTTTGCCCGACCCCTAAGGTGTAGCGTAAATGCTCTCTTGTATAAAACATTTTTCTGTATCTCTTTTAAGAGTCACATGTTTTATACAAAAGTTTTTTTATAATATTTGTTGAATATTATGCTGTTTTTAGAAGAGGTTTTTTTGGGTCAGGTAAAAAATTTATCGGATATAACCTCTTTTTTTTTAATGGAACGCCTTGTTTATTTTAATCTAAAAAGAGAGTAGTTTAAATTCTCTTTACAAAAATATGACACAACAAGAATAGTATTGGTTTTTCCCGGGCAATTTATTTTAACCTTATTACTCTAAACCACAAAAAAAAAGCTAATACACAGCCACACTTCACTTAACAAGCCGTGAACAAGGAAATCTGGCAACTATGCCTTCAGATCTAGCGACACACGTTTGCTGTTGTTTAGTCATTATGATTTACGTTGAATGACCTGTTTCTCTGTTGTGTTATTGTGAATAAATAAAATTTGAAAGAAAATATTGTTAAGATAAAGACTAAACCTGTAAAAGGTCTTACTGTTTGAAATTTGTGAGTGACCGGAAGTTTTTTTCCGCATACATTGCGTAAAAACAAGAATATCTGGGGGAAAAAAAGTGCCGGTGTTAAAAAGTACTTAAAGTAAATGGCGGCAAATGAACTTGACATTTTGTGGGGGTGCTTTTTAAAAAATAATTAAAATTGAAAGTGTGTTTTAATGATTCGTGTTTGGCTTTAATTTTGAAGGTATTTTTTTAGTTATTTTTTAAAAACAGTAACAAATATTAGCATTGGAAATTACCGTAAGTACGTAGGTATACATTTTGGAATTTTGTCCGTTTTGATTTTTGTTATGGCGTTGCATAGGTACTTGGTGCCTGCTTATTAGATACTATTTGGTTACTGTTATTATTATTATTTTTCCTCCAAGTCCTTGTGTGCCTGGGTGCAAATCCAATTATAAAACTTCTCTTGATGCAGGAGAACCAGCTGTATCTGTTTTCACCTTTCCAAAGGACGAAAACCTTAAAGCCCATTGGCTTAGGAATATTCCTAGACAGTCATGGTCACCCCCAAAATATTCCTTTTGGTTTGCGCTAAGCATTTTGTAGAAAGTGACATTATTAGAGAGGATGATTATCGCTTGCCAGATGGGTCAATGCAAAAGGTACCTACCAAAAACTAGACTAAAGTTAAATGCAGTGCCTAGTATTTTTCCAAATTTACCACATTACTTTCAAACAGTCCCTGTTTCCCGAAAAAGTCGTGCTGAAAGCTTGGCATAAACTTGAAAACAATAATGGTCGCCTTACAAACGACACCTATTCTGCACTTTGCCATAGTACCTCTGTTTTACTAGAAATAATTGACTATTCATTTTCAAAATTTGATTTGTCGTATATTTTACCAGGTAAATTTACTACTGAAAAGTTAGAAAAAAGATTTGGTAAATACAGACTTCTCGGAGGTTGTAATTACAATGTTAGCTTTGATGATATTTTAAATGCTGAGAAAAAATTAGACTCCCCAAAAATATATTTAGAAGCGCTGCTGATGGTAATTTCTCTTTAGCTGAGATTAAAAAAAGAGGAGACAGCTGTATCCAGGAAAATGATCTTGATTGGACAATACCTCAAAATAATTTTAAATGAAAAATTTTTTTTTTACTTCAAACTGAATACCTAAATGAATATGAAATTGACAAATCGGTACAAATTTATATAGCCGGTTATGCTGCCCACAAAATTGTAAAAAAAAATAATAATTGTAACATCTGTGTTTCTTTTCTTGTTGAAAGTAAGGGAAACCTAATTGACGACGAATACTTTGATTGTCTACAACGTGGCGGTTTAAAGGTTCCTACAGAAATTGTTAAAGACGTTCTGTTCCATATGTGCGCGATTTTTGAGAAAATTATTAATGACCCTGATACTGAGAGTGACTTCCAAAAATGGAAAATCAAAAAAGCTATCCTGTGTGATCTAACTAATTTAAGCACTAGACAACATGAAGGCTTTAAATTTATGCTCGCAATGTATTTGTGGTAACGAGAACAAAAATATGTTCATTATGATGTGCTCTATATTTTCAAACATTCTTTTAAATAATTATTTTAAAAAAGAAATAAAAAAAATGCCACAGAAAAATCGGAAAAGGCTGAGTCAAAAAAAAAAAAAAGGAAACTAGACACATTTAATAAATAAATAAACAAAACTAAAACTAAGTACAATTACTAACTAAATGTTAAATTACACTTGTTTCCTTTTACAACAGCATCATGTTCTTATGCCTTGACCTATGAAATAAATTAATTTGTTTTAGAGTTTAAATATTATATAAATATATTTTTTTTTTCAATTATTATACTGATTTAATTATTTTAATGGAAATATCAATACTTTTTACGCGATCTTTGAATTAGCCTTAAATGAATTTAAAAATACGCGCCTCGATACCCATTACGCTCATCGCGCTCGGGGGAAACCGATCTGAATCTCTTGCCGGTTGCGGCGTTGCCAAGTGGTTGTTCACGTTTGTAGTGAAGTAGGCTGTGGCTAATATTTTAAAAACAAAACTATATTGACATTCTAGTTTTAATTACCATTTAACGTCAATTTCATCTTTACTTATTGATTTGTAAAAATGACTTATTAACATTTTTAAAAATATCAGTTTATAATAAAATAAAAGAAAATAAAAATGGGGCAAAATTTGTATTTGGTTCGCGATCCAAAAGACGGCAACCACTTAAGAAAATATTTCGACGACTGTAACATAATATTAAAAACAAACGACTCTTTAACCAAAATCGATTTATAAGAAGCAAATACACTATGCATTTGGTTATATTTTATTTACTGGCTTTTTTTCGACTGCGTCATGAGCGTTGCATGGCAGAAGCTGACGGTTCAGTCTCATTCAATACCCACAAAAAGTACTAAACGCGCCTAAAGAATATTTTACTTCAATAAAAGTTAAGCTTCTACTATGTAAAAGCTATCACGGAAAACCATTTTTACCTGATTATGGCCTCGACAAATCCTTATACGCTTATTTCTTCATTTTCCCTTTTTTCTTTATTGTACGTTTTTGATCTTGGCTTCATAAAAGAGCCGTATATTGTTAAACTGTGTTATTCTCAAAAACAAAAAGAGTCACTAGTTATTTGATTTAAAGTTTTTTTGTATTTACCTTAGCATTAGGCAAAGATAAGCAAGTATTTTGTAAATTAACTGGTATTGACACCACACAAATATCTTTATTTATTGATGTAAATGCACTTTGATTTATTTTGATTTTTTTTTTTTATTACAATTTCGTGTGCCAAAATTCTAGAAGCATTCCAGTTGATGTTATGCGTATTATCAACTGCGCTTTAAAGAATGTGAGTTTTTATTTCTGGAGTTAAAGGTGCATATTCATATAGCACTGCTGCCGCCACTTCGCCACGATTTTCGGTAAAAGTCTTTAGGGTTTGTAGTAACCGTGATATAATTTTTCAAAGTTTGCTCTTCTCATCGGTTTTTTTTTTAATTTTAAATATTCTTTTCCTAAACTTTGTACTGTATTTTTTTTCCTGTCAAGTTTGGTATACAGTGTGTCCCAAATTGGTGGGGAATGTATGGGGATCTTGGAAACCACGATAGATAGAAAATCGGTTAAATGGGGAAAGTTTTGGACAACTTTCTTAGTAAGCTAATGCGGTTTACTGCATGGCTTTATCTATTCAGGTTTTTTGAGAAATTTTAAAAAAACCTGAAACATGCATTTTCGAAAATCGGCCATATTTTTTTTATAAATATTTTTTTCAAATCTTGAAAAACTTCTTCATGGCAACTCTTTTTGTAGAATATGACCGAGTAGATAATTTTTATTTTCTACGTTTCGGGTTTCCAGAATCATCATCCACTTTACTTTTTGGGCGTCATATTGGATTTTTTTCTCAGCCAAATAGTGCTTTTTATTTTGATTTTAACAATGTATAACATGCTATAGTTTAGAAGTTTATAACTTTATCTACTTCAAAAAACAAATATTTTCTCAGTTGGCCTTGCTTCCGGCGAAAGTTATCTAGCGTCATTATCAGGTTAGCTCGGGTACGTTATTAATTTTTCAACTCTGTAAAATGGTTAATTATTTAAAGAAAAACTTAATATTTTGCAACGTTATTTTTAAAGCCATAGAAATGTTAATATAGCTGCGCAAACGTATTTCGACAATTTTCCCGAAAGGCAGCATCCTAACATACTTTCGAAAACTGGTTACAAATTTGCTTGAATTCGGAAGTTTTAAAAAACCACGACCTAAGAAGTACGTTGAAGAAAATCGACAGCGAGATGCTGCAGTTAACCAACATTTTAAAGAAAATCCAGCATCTTCAGCCAGGGATGTTGATAGAGAATTCCACATACTTAAGTCAACCATTCATAGGTTAGTTAGGACTATTTAAAAAAATATCGTTTATATGTTAAGAAAAATAGACAACATTTTGAATTTTAGGTCGTTATTTTACATCTTCATTTTAGAAGGAGTATTAGTTTAGCTACTTTTCATTGTTTTTGTTTTCACTTGTTTCAATTAACTTGTTACGTGTAGTTTTGTTGTAACACGGTATTAACGTTATAGCTATGTTCGCGAAACCCATTTCTGTAAAATGTCTGTTCAGCTTATCTATTTTGCCAATTACTAATATTTTATTGTTTACAAAAAAAATGACGTTCGCATGAATCAAGGCCAACTGAGAAAATATTTTTTTTTTGAAATAAATGAGGTCATAAACTCTTAAATTATAACATGTTATACATTGTTAAAATCAGAATAATGAGCACTATTTGGCTGCGTAAAAATCCAATGGGGCGTCCATATGAAAAAATAAAGTTGATGATGATTCTAAAAACCTGAAACATAAAAAATAAAAATTGACTACTCGGTCATATTCTACAAAAAAAAAAATTGCTTTGAAGAAGTTTTTACAGATTTGAAAAGTTTTCACTCATAAAAAAAATATGGCCGATTTTCGAAAATGCATGTTTTAGGTTTTTTCAATTTTTTTTAAAAACTCGAATAGATAAAACCATGTAGTAAACGGGATTAGCTTGCTAACATAATTGTCCAAAACTTTTCCCATTTAACCGATTTTCTATTTATCGTGGTTTCCAAGATCCCCATTCATTCCCCACCAATTTGGGACACACTGTATACAATATAAAGAAAAAAAAGGAGCTTATTTTATCCGTTTCAGGCGATCTGCCAGTTGATAGGGGTCAATAGGGCTAAGCAAACTAAGTTCGCTATACCCCGGGACCAGGACCAAAATGGTCTCATTTTCTAAAAAATTTCAAAGCGACTAATCCCAACAAAAACATACAAAACATAAATTTTAAAAGCAAGCAATTTTGACCCATAACTATTCACGTGAATTTGGGTATAGGTATTGTTTTACAGAAAAAAAGGTGTAAGAATGTTCTTTAAAACAGATATTGATGCTACACATAAAAGAAGTGGCCCCATTTTCTAAAAAATCTTTAAGGCAAGTAACCCCAACAAAAACATACCTAAACATGAATCCGCGACAAAACTATAAAATATATTTTTGTTAAAAAATCTTTGTTGCCTTTAGAAGTTGACATTTCTATGGAAAATTTAATTTTAAAATTTAAGTAAAAATTAAAAAACTGAAGAATGGACAACTTTAATCCTATTTCAAAAATATACCCCCTTTAAATAATAGCACTTGGCGGTTTTTTCATATTTTGGGGTCAGTTAAACATATGTATGAAGCAGTAACACCCCCTTAACGTTCTAGTTCATTTTATTTTTCTGTTTTTTTAACATAGTTAATATCTTATAATAAGAAATAAAAACGCTTAATTTATTAGTAAAATACAATATTTAATATATCAGGAAAGTTATTGATATCTTTCCTAAAATATTTGATTCTCTTTTTGGGAGCGCCAAGTAATAAAACGGAAACCGGCGACATTTTTGTTAAATGATTTTCTCTTTTGGCAAGCATAAATGATAACGGTTAATAGCCACTTTACAATGGGTAATGCAATTGGGTATACAAACAAAATTGTGCAACGATAATTTTATCTATGTGCAATTTCACTGGTATTGTATTATTTTGGTAAAGTTTAAAATTATATTACATATATAATATTAATATGTATAAAAATAATACTAAAGTTGTAACGTAAATAACAACACGATTTTGATAAAAGAAAGAACTTATAGGGTTATGTACAATCTCCTTTTAAGTTATTAATTTTAAAAAATCCAATATTATTACCGGCAAAGCAATTTAATTTGATCCCGACGTTGCAACCCAAATTGCAAATATTTCAAAAAAGTGGGCACTGTGCATGCGTGCAACACAAAGGGCTGCAATTTTTTGAAAAGCTTTTTTGCGTAAAGTGACTGTAATGTGTTTTCTTTGGGAGTACTTGCCTTGGAATTTTCTAAAAAAATGGGGAAAAAATTAAACTAATTAAAAAAAATTACCAGCTTTTACAAATATTATTATTCTAAATATTTCTTCCTGCTTATATTTGGTTTTGTTAAGTAAACAAATATTTTTGGGCAGAAATAGTGCAGATACAGAGCAAAACTGGAGAAGTTTTAACATGCTAATTTCGTTCAAGTAATCCAAAAACTTGCAAGTTTACGCCTTTGTTAAAACTTGTATTAATGTGAAAATGTCGTCCACGCAGTATTGCAAGTTTGCCGCTTTGTCGAAACTTGTAATAACTGACAAAAAACGCCGAGCTCTAGAAAATAAGGAGGTTCGAAAGGTCATAGAAATGCTAAGACCTAGTTACTTCCACCCTCTAGAGTTCAGTTCTCATCAACGCTCTTGAATGAAATATTTGGAGAAGAAAAATCTTATTGTTTTAACAAATTATCTAGACCATCTGTTTGTATGTTCTTAGATGGAATGTCCAATATACCTACAATATACATAATGAGCCAATAATCTGTGTCGTTTTGACTGCAGAGGATGAAAAAAGTGTTCTTTTAGAAAGCATAGATACATCTGGTCATCCCCATACAGCTGACCATCTTCGCAAATTGGCTATTAATTCAATAAATAAGTGCAAAAATGAATATAATTATAGTCTGTCTCAAATTTTATCGTTATGGCTTTTGACGGACCATGCCCCAATAAACCTTTAACGATTTTATTACCTATTGTTATTGGGTAAACCCATTTGTTTATAAGGGCAGGGGAGGCCAGGTATTTCTTAAGTATTAACCATTAGGCATATAAATATTTTGGCTAATATTTTAGTGGCAGTGTTGAATAACCGTTTTTAATGTGCGTTTCGAAAAAGTTGTTTTACGAGAATATAACTATGTCGCGTCGAAATCATTTGTCATTAGATGCAAAACAGGTTGTGAAAAATGTGTATGAAACTTTAATCAGTGGAAGTCTAATTAAACAAGAGGCTTTAAAAGAAACCTGTCGACTTACAAAAACTCCAATATCATCGATAAGGGATATTATTATTAGTGAAGAATTGAACAAAAGAAAAAAACGTAGTGATTTTCAATCTCACCGTATAGACAATAGTGATCAGGACCTAATAAGAAGAAAAATATATTGTCTTTATGAAAGCGGAGTTATTCCTACCTTGGATAAACTGAAAAAGAAGCTAGACGAAGACGAAACCAATATAAATATTAGCCGTGCCACCCTCCATAGAGTTGTTTGTAAAATGGGATTTATATACAGAAAATAAACAAAAGACAAGTAGTAATGGAATCGCATAGATTACGTATATGGAGATTTAATTACCTTCAAAAAATTAAAAGATATAGGTTAGAAAACAGATCCATAATTTACCTTGATGAAACATGGTTCGATACACACGACACAGTATCCAAAGGATGGGTTGATTCCAGTCAAAACTGTCAGACGAAAGCACCTTTAAATAAAGGAATTCGCAACAAGATGTATGTAATAATTTGGCTGAACAGGCTGGGCACACTGTCTTACGGCTTCCTCCGTCTCACTGTATGTTTAACCCCATAGAGCATTTGTGGAACCAAGTAAAATCAAAGATCAGAGCAGAAAATGTTACACCTACTTTAAGTCCCAGTGTTATAAATTTGATAAAAAATGTAATTACTACATACCAGTTAAGAGCTGGAAAAATTCACTAAAAGTACATATCGAGGGTCAAAACGCAGGACCTCGTAACTTACATTTTTGGCGAAATCCGTTTTATTATAAAATATGCCGTAGAATAGGAGCTGGCATCTGTTGGCTAAGTTAGAAATTAATAAGTTTTACATTTTAGCGGTAAAATGCAAAAAACATAACCTCGTATTTACATTTGCGCCAATTTTAAAAGCATTACCTCGTATTTGTCAGTCAGCTCCATGTTATCGACCGTTATTGTTGTAGTTCGTGGAAGTGCTCCGTGTTTTTGGCTGGTAAGTTGTTTAAAATAACTAAAATTTTACTTTACTTTTAAAAGAGTTGTTTAGAAGGTTTCGTTAGATGTTTTTGTTTAATTTATTTAACGATAAATATATTTCTTTACCCAAAAAAACATTTTTTTTCCAGGCGACACTTACGAGGTCCTGCCTTTTTCAAAATTTAAATTGAATTAGCCCTTACGAGGTACTGTATAATACTAATAATTCAATAAAAATGTCGAACCGAGCAAGAATGATAGTCGCAATGGCACAAAAACTTAACTCCAATGATATAGAAATAGTAAATGAACACCACGAACAAGAAAATGACCTGAATTTGTCAAATATAAGTGATCTTAGCAACAAGTATTTGCCCGAGCTTAACTTGGAACAGCTTCTAAGCCCCGAGGATATTTCTGAAATAATCAGAAACGCTGAGGTGGTATTCGAGAGTAGTTCGACGCCAGGAATTCTTAAGAGTTCTTCCGACCAAATGGCTAATTTGGAAGTCAGCAACCCTACAGCATCAGATCCCAGTTTCCATATAAACAATGTAGAAGCCAGTTTGGATCAAAGCTCAGATCAAAGCGTTGCAAATTCTTTCACGAATCCCGTAATACCCGAAGAAAACATATTATCTGATCCCGATTACGACGCCACTATGGAGCTTGACGACGCTGACTTATCTGAAGAAAGCCTAGACGAAGATAATTCCGATCAAGAACCGCAAGGGAAAATATCAGAAGAGGATAGCGATTTGGGAGGTCAACCTGCAAGTAAACATGAAAGCAGGAAGCGAAAAGGGTACAACAAAAGAGCTGTTAATAAAAAACTAAGACTTACAGGCAAAAGCTACTTGGGATTTACAAAGCCTAAAAATCAAAAAAATACGTTTCAAAATAAAGTACGTAATGAAAGGAAAATAAAAGAAAGGTGTAAGTGTTCAAACAAGGAGAAGGTAAATGGTGCTACAAGAAAATGCTTTCTAATTTCAGACCAGGATCGAGAAAAGTTATTTAAAAAGTTCTGGGACGATATGACTTGGGAGCAGCGAAAAGTTTTTGTTGCAAATACCGTTAAGGTATGTGATAAAAAAAGGCCGTCGAAAAAAATTGAAACCTCTCGTAGATCCCAAACACTAACTTATTATTTTATTATCAGTAATCAACCCATTACTGTTTGTAAGAAAATGTACCTAAATACCCTTAGCCTCGGAGAATGGTCCGTACGATCCTGGGCCATGCAGTCTGAAAATGGCATGGCTAGTAGCAACCAAACCGAAATCAGCAAGAGAGAAAAACGACAAGATATTTTTGAAAATGACAGAAGATTTCTCACTGAGTTTCTTCAAAATTTAAACAAACTTCCCTCGCATTATTGTCGAAAAGACACGGATAGAATGTACTTAGAGCAATCTTTTCAGTCATGGTCGGATTTATACCGAGCCTACAAGGAGCAATGCCAAGAAAAGGAGCAAAATCCAATGTCAATTATCACTATGATTAATCTTGCCAACCAAATGAAAATCTCTATATTCCGACCGAGAAAGGACCAATGTGATGTTTGTTTTAAGTATAAGAACAACAATATAGAAGTAGAAGAATATGAAGAGCACATTGAGAAAAAAAAATTAGCAAGACGGGAAAAGGAAACAGATAAGGAGAAGGCGATTAATGGGGAGTTCCACATGATAACCATGGATGTGCAGGCTGTGAAGCTATCTCCACAAATACCAGCCAGCACGTTGTATTACAAACAGAAACTGTGTTGTCATAACTTCACAATTTATAATTTAGTAAACAACCAAGCCGTTTGTTATTGGTTTAACGAAACTGTTGCTGATGGACAGGCATCTGTTTACGCTTCCTTTTTAGTTGACTACTTGGAAGGGCATCTCTTATCTCAAGAGGCCAAGAAACCTATCATTATTTATTCTGATGGCTGTACAGCTCAGAATAGGAATAGTGTGCTGGCTAATGCACTTCTTTATTTATCAAATAAGTATGACATTTCAATTACACAAAAATTTTTGGAAAAGGGTCACACTCAAATGGAGTGTGACTCTGTTCATAGTGCTATAGAAACTTGTTTAAAAAACAAAGAAATATATTTGCCTAGTGATTATTTGAAAATCACTAAATTAGCACGTAGAAAAAATCCCTATTTAGTGAAGACTATGGATTACGATTTTTTCAAAAACTACGGCCATAAAGATTTTTTAAAATATGCTTCGATTCGGCCTTCGAGAATAAATAATGATAGAGCTATTGTGACCAATATTAGAGCTTTACAATATTGCGATGGACAAATTTCATTTAAGTTGGCATTTTCTGAAGAAGACTTTCACCCACTTCCCATAAGACCAAAAAATGTTGACTTTAAGACAGTAATATTTCCACCTCTTTATCAATCACCTCTGCCAATTACCAAAAAAAGTATGATCATTTACAGGGTATTAAGGCTACAATTCCTAAAGATTGTTGGAGGTTTTACGAACAATTGCCTTATAAGTAAAAATATTTTGATAAGAAAAAAAAATATCGGCCATTATTTTTTTAAATTTAATTTTGTGTTATGTACATAAAAAATATTTTTGTAAAGAGATGTTGTTGTTTTTAGATTTACGAAATTACACAGTCACACATTTTTGGAGGTACCTTCCTGATAATGTGACACTTAATTAGGTATCATTAGGATAGGTATTTAATAATTTTAGGAATTTGAGATTTAAGTTTGTTTGAAAGTGTTAATAGTTATGCCTTTTGCATAAAATATTCTATTATTTTTTGTGACAGATACAATATACTCCTAATAAATTAATTTTTGTTTGTATTTTTTCGTAATTTTTCAAGATTGCAATTCCTCGTATCTGTAATTTATTAGAACGCAGTACCTCGTAAATGTAGTTTATTTCATAAAAAGAAAAAAAATATGAAATTTTTTTATAATAATCGTATTGTGTTCGTTTTAAGCAAATATATTAAACAAAAAAATCATTACTTGTCGTTTACAACAAAAATAAAACAATTTTATTGCTCTCCTGAAAAGTTTTCAATTTGTTACTTACAAGGTCCTGCGTTTTGACCCTCGATATAGCACAT
>JAHBCN010009321.1:0-35402 GCA_019359885.1 Listronotus oregonensis | reverse complement strand
GATTATCCTGAGGGCGCGGGGGCATTCATTTTCCCTTTCACATCCTGTAGTAAAAGAATTCTTCCAGCTAATTCTAGACTTTTCCAGACTTTTCCTTCTTTTCCACTTTACTATAAAAGCGCGAGGAAAGTCCGCACGGGCCAGTTTAGTTTAATGTTTCAAAGAGATAAGAAGTTGACAGAAAGTTAGAGGTTAAACAGTTGTCACAATTACGTTACGTTCAATTTTGTTACTATAGAAACGTTTGTGAACCTGATTTGCAATAAAAAGGTGTAAAACCAGGATACGTGTTTTTTATACGGGGTGTCACGGAACAATATATATATATATATATATATATATATATATATTATAATATATATATATAAAATTAAAAAATATTTTTTTATATTAAAAATATATATATATATATATATTAATAATATATATATATATATATAGAAAAAAGCCGCTGCCTTTAAAAAAAAGTACATCAGCCAGCACAAACAAAGCAGTTGTGTTGCTCACTTCCTACGTATGATTACAGGAAAGAAAATTTAATAATGCAAAATACGTTTAGCTATGTTTGTGGCTTTTTAATTAATAACGCTCTTAAAATACAACATTTTATATGTTATTAAAGTGTTTATTCGTTTAGAAATATTTGATACTCTTAAATTTACTAATAAAGATTTAGCCACGTCAAAAAAGTTGACAAATTTAAAAGAAAAATAAAAATTCTATCCCATTTGCAATATTTATATAATTGTAAGTAATATTAGGTCTAAACGGGAAAAAAGAAATCAGAAAATTAATGTTTAGATATTTATTGTAGTCTGGCTAACCAATGTTAGGCGTTGCGTCATCACTGGTAACTACCTATATGATTCAAATCGGCAGCTGTCAGTCGAATTTTGTTAGCAGTGGCAGCGATGGAAAATGGATAAATTGAAAAGATGATATAATTATCCAATAATCATTATAAAAGAATATAATATATATTTTTTTTCATTTACCCCTCACAATAACAAAAACAATTCAAAAATATTCAAAACACACAGGAACGTTTATGAGTAAACTGGTACCGCATGGTATACGTCCAGACAAACTTCACATGCACTTTCTTTGTCTAACGCATGGTATGCGAAAGGCGCATTTTTGTTCAATAGGCGACATTAGACCGAAGACGTTTGGATTATACATAGTGCGCGTACAATAAGAATAGCGGCAAACTGTCATGTCTGTAATAGATTGAGTTAGTCGTGACGCAACACCTAACATTCGTTAGCCAGATTTTATATTATGTGGGTTTGTATAAATAAATGTTTAAGCACAAGTTGCACGCTTTTTTGTAATTTATGCTTCCCATTCACTCCCTGCCCTAACTTATTTTCTTTAATATGTTCTTGCTTATAATGATGAGATCACACCTATTTATAAACTATTTTGTTAAGAGGTATTGTTAATGCTTCATTAACATTTTACTAAATTTTATTAAGGTAATTATTTCATAAAAAATAAAATAAAACATAATATCTTTTACAAGTGGCAACATGGCTGGTGGTACGTCATGGCGCAGCCCGTTCGAGCAAATTCTTTTCTTAACAAAGAAGGTGCCGCTTGTCGGCAGCGTTGCCAATTCTACGTCTTTTTCGTAGATCTACGTATTTTAAGCCCTTCCTGTAAATCTACAACCTTTAGTCCCAGAATCTACGTATTTTCTACCAAAATTGTTTAAATTTGCAAAATAGACTGAATGGGCATAATTTCCTTTACTTTCCCGAACAAAAGTTAATAAACGTGCCGTTTCATATTAACCAACACTCGACACGTCTCGCGGCATTCATTTAAAAAATAAAGTGTCCATTCGTGGTCCCTTTCATAGAACTGTGACTCATGTGACTGTGTAAAACGAAACGTCTTGATTCTTATTTCACAAAAAAAGAAAAATTGTTGTTTTCGATATTTTTTAGCTTCGTGCTCAATTTAATTTCAGTTTTTATGGAAATAAGCAGTGACAGTGAGGAAAAGCGGAATGTTACTTGCACTAAAAAAAAAGTTGTATTATGAACCAAAATATTACACTTACAAAAAGTGGTTTAAAAATAAACCTCGAGCCTTCGCAGAAACACATTAAAGATTTTAATAAAAATATGTACAAATTTAATTTGTCTAAATGGAAATGAAAATAAAAATTACATTTTTACATTTTAATAAAATGATAATGACTCTGAAAGTAGCAATCTTTTTTAAAATTATCTACAAGTGGTAATTTATAGAATTTTTTGTTTGCTAACGGTATTTTTTTAAAATTTTTTGTTTGTCTTCTGTCAGCCATTTTTAGGGTCATTTACATTGTCGTTTTATCTACTTTTACCTAGTCTACTCCCTTCATTTCACTCAGAGAAAAAGTACGAAGATCCACTATGTGTAAAAAATACTATTTTTAAGTAAATTTCTAATCAAGCCCACGCATTTTTTAAAATTCAAGTTGGCAACACTGCCTGTCACGGATCCGTTGTAACCACGTGACTACTACCAACCAATTAGAGTGCTGGATGGTTTACGTACATCCGTGAAGGTCATCACGGAGAGAAGTTGATTAATTTCAACTTCGTACGTGTTTTCTATTTGAATTAATTTTGGCGGTTTTGTTTTTGGCGTTTGAAATTTTCTTAGTTTGGGCACAAGAAAAAAGAACAATTTTATTCTTGTGGTTTGGGTTAGTGTTTTACGATGTCAGCTGAACAAACGCAGTTCAAATGTGGATATTGTGGCTTTCTTATAAATAGCTACTGCGAAAATTATCTGGACCACGAGTGCTTTAGCCATTTAATTTCGCAAAACCAAGGTAGTACACTGGATCTGTGTGCCGATGAAGAAAACATTTTGACTTTAGGTGAGCAGCAGACAAGCTTATTTTTATTAATAAAATGATTAGTTTTTTTTCTGTATTATTATGCAAGCATTTATGATATTAATAATAGGTACTTTGTTTCAACACCACATTAGGCCCATTTACATAAGATTGGCAACTTGTGCTTATTTCTGCACCTTCAAATTATGTGATCCCAAGTTTAGGCTCCGTATAGTTCTAGATTCTAATATAAATGGGTCTACTATGGTTTTGAAATTTTGCCATGTAAATGCCATGAGTTAATACTGTTAGTTTGTATAAAACTTTCATTCATTTCTTTGCATTTAATATTATTTTAGCACCACCTTTAGGACTACCAAACAGTCAAATTGTTGCTGCTCCAGCTGCGAATACAAAACTGAACGAAGATCTTCTAATTTCCCTAGTTTATGCCCGAAAGCCACTGTGCGACTGTAGAACTCCACTACAGGCAAGACAGGGCAATAAAGTTAAGCAGTTGTGGGAAGAGGTAGCAAATCTATTGGGAGGTAATAGATAATAATTATAGGCAACTTAGTAATATATTATTGGATGCATACCTACTTTAAAATTTGAAAACTGTTGTATGTTAGACCTAAACCTAATATGATGTTTCTTGTTCTCAGGCTCTTTTACAATAGATTTGGTAAAAAAAAAATGGAGGCAACCGAGGGATGACTTCATGAAGGATAAGAGGAAGGTAACTGCCTATGTACCAAGTGGTGCTGGTGCTGCAGCAAGGCCCACCTTTAAGTATTATGATTTAATGAAGTTTCTGAAGGAAACCAATGAGGGTACAGTGTATGGATAGAATTCTCATAATTGATAATATTGCATTTTATGATTTGTTTTATTTTAGGACTATTTCCGATGTAAGCTTTGCCCTGTTCGTCCTCATCATCAATGTCTCAAGACTTCCAATCCACAGAAGTTCCTATGGCAACAAATGTGTCAACTCCAAATCCTTCACCTTTTACTTCGGGAAGTAAAAGAAAAAGTAAGATTATGTTGCATACTTTGAACCATACTTGAAATTAATTATGAAATATTTTTCGTGACCTTAGTGTACACTCTTAACCAAAATATTAGCTGGATTTAACAAAAATTTATATACATGGATCAGTTAAAACTATATACACAGATGTAATTATAGAAGGTCAAACAATAAAAAAATTAGATACAGTTACTATCAGCGATCAACTCAAGAGGTGAGACTGATGATTATGTGAATAAAATAAACAGATGGCACTCATCAAATCAATCGAAGTGCAATTTAAAATTCAACAACTGTGTAGAAAGCATGAGCCTGCAGCAGTTTTTAACGCGATTTCTGAACACTATATTCAATTTAAACAACATCTTAGTTACGTACAACTAAAAGTCATTATTCTGCACTTTTGCCACTGCCAGGAACTCCCCAATGGTTCAAAATAGTCTGACAATCTGTCCCTTAGATTAGCAGCATTTCTTGTATAAACATTACTATCAGTTCGGCCTACATCAATAAGGCCTGCACTTGGTTCTAATGTGCTTAAATCTAATGGGAATATTTACAATCCCTGATGGTAAAGATGATTCACTTTTAAGAATTTATAAATTATACAAGCAAATTGTGGCTTGCACAATTTTTTTTAGTTGCTGTAGACAATAATGTTTGCAAAATTCTCCAGCGATCTCAAGAACACCAAATGCACATTCTTACTACAAGTCTAGCCTACTTAATCGATAGTAATTTTTTAAAATGATTAAGTATACAATTTGCGTACCAATCATATGGTTGACACATTATGACAAAAAACAAGTATATAAAGTAGTACCACAACAAGAAGAATCATACTGTTAAAACAAAAATTTATATACATGGATCAGTTAAAACTATATACACAGATGTAATTATAGAAGGTCAAACAATAAAAGAAATTAGATACAGTTACTATCAGCGATCAACTCAAGAGGTGAGACTGATGATTATGTGTGAGATAAAATAAACAGATGGGCACTCACTCAAAATCAATCGAAGCTGCAATTTAAAAATTCAACAACTGTGTAGAAAGCATGAGCCTGCAGCAGTTTTTTAACGCGATTTCTGAACACTATATTCAATTTAAACAACATCTTGGTTACGTACAACTAAAAGTCATTATTCTGCACTTTTTGCCACTGCCAGGGAACTGCTCCTATGGTCTCGAAGTAGTCTGACAATCTGTCCCTTAGATTAGCAGCATTTCTTGTATAAACATTACTATCAGTTCGGCCTACATCAATAAGGCCTGCACTTGGTTCTAATGTGCTTAAATCTAATTGGGAATATTTACAATCCCTGATGGGCAAAGATGATTCACTTTTAAGAATAAAATTATGCAAGCAAATTGTGGCTTGCACAATTTTTCTTGTAGTTGCTGTAGAAGCAATAATTGGTTTCGCAAAAATTCTCCAGCGACCTCTCAAAACACCAAACGCACATTCTACTACACGTCTGGCCCTACTTAATCGATAGTTAAAGACCTTCTTCCTTCTATTTAGTATTCCACTTCGAGGATAGGGCCTCAACATATAATTGGTGAGAGCAAATGCTTCATCTCCAACTAGAACATATGGGAATATCAAATTTCTGTCCTTATCAAGAGGACATGGTCTTGGAACATTCATTAATTGGTTCTCAAAGCCCAGCCCAATAGTACTTCTGCTAAAAACACCACTGTCACTGTTCCTCCCTGGAGCTCCAATATCTACCAATGTAAATCGCATATTGGCATCCACAACAGCCATAAGAACAATACTATGGCTATTCTTGTAATTGTAGTCGGAAGATCCGCTGTTTGGTGATGCCTGTAACAATAAAATAAATTTTTAAGACATCATTTGTAATTTTGTGACATTTACATTTGAAATTAAACAGGCACCATGATGGGTGCTTTCTGCACTTTGTGTGTGAATATGACCTGAAACCGAGCCTGAAACTGAACTACTGGCCAAACCAAACCCAACTTTTTTCTGTTTTATTTGGGCAAGCTCACAAAAAAATAAAAAAAGAGTGCAAAATTCTATGGGTTGTGAAGTTTACTATAATAATAATGTTATTAAGTTAACTTACTTGAATTACTACATGTTTCCCATCCACTGCCCCAATACAGTGAGGAAAGTCCCACTTTAACTGCAATTCCTTTGCAATGGTTTTCCAGTCCTACTCTGTGAACTGTTTTAAAACATTTTTATTTAGGCACTCCCAGATAGCTTCGCACGTCTCTATAATATTAGATACTGTCTGTGGGGCAACCCTGAAGGCATATGACATAGAAATCATGCTATCTCCAGAAGCCAAGTACCTTAGCGTTAGAGCTAGCCTAACTTTAGCTTCAATTGGTCTTCTCAAAATATCTTGTTTCTCAATTTTAGGTTCAAGAAGGCCCAAAAGCTCAAAAAACATGTATGCAGGCATTCTGAAATAGTTAAAGAAGGAACTTCCACAGCCATGCAACAGTCTCTTTTCTTCATTAAACATTGGTCGGGTCCACACTCTCCTTACTACAACTCTTTTTTTACTTTTTTCTGCAGACAAAGCTGCCAGATAACCCAAATAAACTTGTTTGATTTTCTGCCGATAACTTGATCGTTGCCACACAGTTTTCTTTTTCAACTCCTTGCACATAGCTTCGAGGAGTAATAGATAATTATCACTAGTCATTCTAAAAAAACTAGATTCTCACAAAAAAGAAACAATTTACAAAAATAGTCCACAAAACCAAATAATAAAAACGAAATGTGTCGAAAATCCAAATGACATGACGATTGACAATATTGACATTGACAGTCATGGATACGTAACACGTATACTCTATTTGGATGGCGTAAAATTCACGTATACGTTTAACGGATACGGATGTCCGTGATCACGTACCCATGTGGATGCAGGCTCAAGCGTTGTATATTCACGCATGGCTCGTCTCCATTTCTTTGTCTTTACGGAAACTTCCTTTCGTCAAGAATCAGTCATATTAAAATTTAAATAAATTATCTTTTTAAACTTGAAGTAATTTCAATAAACATTCCAGTAACGTGTTTTTGTAATTTTTTTTTGTAAGTGCCCATAAACTTTTGTTAAAAGTGGCTAAAGTGTAAATGTGAAGATAATTAGGAATAAGTTGTGCAACATTGGACTTATTAAAAAAGCCGTTGCATTTTAATGTGGACTGTTCCGAGCAAATATATTTATTCGGTTCTGTACTACTCAATAAATATTTTAGGTTTCAAATACTTCTTTTTTATTCGGTGGTTTTTCAAATAAACACAGTCTTTAATAAAAATTAGAAGTGTGATCAGCGCCTTTACAGTTTACCTGAAAGATATATCGGGTGAGCTTACAATAAAGCTGCGCGTTGTAAGGGGGGAAATGCCATAGAATCCTCATTAAACAGGTATTTTTCAGCGTTCAAAACGCAAATGTAATTAGTTTTATAATTTATTTAAGTAAGAATGATTCAAATTTTTATAGCGGTAAAAGCGAAAGTAAGGTATTTACAAAACCAATAATTTCCAAAATAACACATACAGCCATTCGTTTTGAAAATATTTCTCTTGGTGTGGGAAGTGTTTTTTTAATCTATTAATAAATTTTGAATATCGAGCAAAATTCTTGGTGCGGGCCGCACACAACCTCCATGCCCAAGGTCAAAGTAAGTAAGTGAGCTTCAGCTCGATGTTGTTAGGGGGTGTCACTAAACAGCAAAGTTGGCAACAGACATTTGGCAACAGAAGATCTCTGATGGGCGGGAAAATTGAATTATGAAATTTTATATTTTAAAATTAAAATGTAAATGTCTTATTCTACGATTAGTTTTTTTTAAATATATTTATGTGGGTCCATAACAGTATATATTTTCAGGTTTTGTGTATACAAACAACCATGATTTCTTATTTTCTAAACGTAAATAATATTTCCGGCCATTGCGTATGCGCACTAGTATTATTTCATTATCTGTCGTTTAGACATGTTTGCCGATTAAAACGTGATTTTAACCAGAAATTTTCATAAATTTTGTCTGAATTTAAGTAAGTATTATAATATGTAATTAGCTTTGAAGATCTAAACACTTTTTACACGATATAATTAATAAATGTTGATGGATAAACTTTTTCTAACCACACATATTTTTTCGGGACTGAAACTTCCAGGAAAAAATCCATCTGTTGTAGCAGGTTTGTTTTAAAATACGTAAAACATTATTTTTTTCTTACCTTTATCTACAAAACAGGCTGTATTTTTTTTGTATTTGCTATTAATATGGTAAGTTGCTCGAACAAATTTTTGGGATACTCCGCAGACTGCATGTTTTTCTGTTTGCAAATTATAATATAATATGGTTTTTAAAACTGCTTAGGAATTTTTTAACGGTTAGTGGTGGTGAAATGTTAGTAGGTAGTTTGAAAAGAGTATTAAGCATGTCTTAAGGTCATTTTATGCTTTGCAAAAAAATTAAAATAAAGTTAACAAATTATCCAACTAATATTTAAAATTTTAACTTCTTATTGCCTTTAGTGTTTATAATAATGAAAAGAAAAGCCTTTTTTTTTTTTTTTTCATAATTTAAGTAGGTGAGGTGGGATTAATTATGTACTTTTAATTGAAAACCCTGTATCTGACTGCAAAAATCTCAACCCTCTTCACTCTTCAAGATGATTTTACCAATGAGTTGTTTGCAAATTATTCAAAATATATTGAGGCGGCACCTATCAAACCTTATATTGTTAAAATCATATTGAAGAGAACTTTAGATTTTTGTAGTTAAACGCAGGGTGTTTCAGAAATTTGTTGTTTTTTTTATAGAAAACTTGAATCCGTCACAGTGTGACTGTCATGCAGTACCTACACGGGGTGCATTATATATAATTCAGATAAGGAAATATACTTTTTTGCAATCAGGGGTTATTTATTTTTAAAATATTTAATCAGTAATAATTTTATAATGTAGTATTTTTCTGATATAAAAAAAAATCTACCTATTACCTACTTTAAGTTGTACCAATTGGATTAATGTCAAAAGACTCAAAAGAGTCAGATATTGTCATATAATGGGTCTTGTCTGGTTACGGCTTGTTTGATTTTGCAATATTTTTGGAATTGAAATAAAATGTGTTCGTAACTATTTGTTTTTAGTGAAAAATTTTTATTATTTCTATATTTATTTACAATTCATTTCACCTACGTTAGGTCATGGGTAGTTAAAATATAAAAAAATAATATATTTTTTTTATTTTTCAGTTATCCGCTGGTAAAATCATTAATGACAATGTATCAAATACTAACAGTGCATTTTGTTTATTTTTTAGTGAAAGGAGTAGCTAACATATTGGATATTTTAAATTAGAGTAACTTATAAGTAGGGACTTTTATGTAATAGAACTGACTTTGACTGACTGACTTACATTAATAGTGTCTTGCAAGTGCAATGAATTTTGGAGAGTTCAAATATTCTTGTAAATTTTCCTCCCGCTAAAACAAATATTTTTTCCCAATTACCAAGAGGGTTATAAAAATTTGAATTTTTTAAAATTTCCTATCAGTAACCCCGATTTATATAAAACATGGAAAGATGCTTGCAATATTACTGATAATATAATATAATAATAATTTTCATATTTGCGAAAATCATTTTTTAAAAGAAGACTTTTATGGCAAAGATTTAGATTTACATTTTAAGGCTTTTCCTAAAGAAACTTCCAATTCCTTTAATCCCTCAAATACTGAAGATAACTTATTTTCGGATAAAATTTATAATGATAACGACCCTCAAAACTGTACAGAGCTATTGCCTTTTATTAAAACAAATTCACTTAATTCTTTAACTTCGCCTGAACTCTCTTTTAAAGAACCTAAAAAGTAGGGTTTCTCTACAAACTGCTCAAAATTTAATTTTCTTAGCAAAGACACGCAGACTGATGACATACAGGAAGTTGAACCGACAAGTAAATTTAAAACAAAAAGTGAACAAGAAATGTATCGAGCTCATAGAAACATAACATCCAGACTTTCCAAATTAAAAGCCCTTTTGGCTAAAAAAAGAAACCGAAATCAAACATTAAGTCGACTTTTTGATGAGGAAAGATTTCAATTTATAGAGAAAAATCCTAATAATGTTTCCAAAAATTTTATAAATTCACAATTTAAAAATATTGGAAAAAGTCCTATGGGAAAGAGGTGGATAGATGATGACAAAATTTTTGCTTTATCGATTTATAAACGAAGTCCCCGTCTTTAAAGATATTTAGTTTGCTATTTTGAGCTGCCTTCTCCAAGAACATTAAAACGATTACTTTCAAAATTACCATTTGTTCCAGGATTTAATGATAAAATTAGAACATCTTAAACTTGAAGGCAATAAAATGAATGATCATGATAAGTATTGTTCCCTTTTGTTTGATGAAATGTCATTAAGTGCTGGTTTACACTATGATCCCCATAAAAAAATTATAATAGGTTATGAGGATCTAGGCCATTTGGGAAGATCAGTTAAGCCTGCAAATCATGCTCTGACTTTAATGGTTCGGGGAATCCGAAAGCAATGGAAGCAAGTTATGGCTTACTACTTTACATCTTTAACCATTTCTGCATAATCTTTAAAAATCTTAATTCCCTATATTACCACTAAATTACAAGATATTGGTCTTAAAGTAATATTCACTGTTTCTGATCAAGGTTCTACTAATAGAACAGCCTTAAAAAACCTTAGTGCTGAGAATAAGCCTAATCCTTCCTCATACACGTTCCGGATAAATGGAGAGGAAATATGCGTAATCTTTGACGTTCCCCATTTACTAAACCTTACCAGAAAGCGATTATGAGAGGTGTCATATTATAACAATAATGATTTTGATTTTAACTCTGACCCTTATAAGAAAATGAAAGTAAAAACTGCTGCACGACAACTGAGCCATCGCATGGCAGCAAGCATTGAAACTTGGTATGATGGAAGTAAAAGCTTTACATACAGCAGAATTTGCAGAGCTTATTGATCAGCTCTTTGATCTTTTAAACTCAAACGCACAGTTTCCATCAAAGAGTAAACAATATAGGTGTGTCTTTTCAGCTGGGTTACCTCACTTAAAATTTTTATCAGATTTGCTTCCCAAACTAAGATCTTGTAAATTATACGAGCAAGATATATCTGACCCAAAAAATCCTGATAAATATAAGGACGTTACGCTTAAACAACATTTTATATGGGGTTGGAAAATCACAATAAGATCTATTTTATATTTGTGGAATAAGCTGATGGGGGACCTTATATTTTTACTCATGCGTTCATTTAATCAAGATCCACTGGAGAATACCTTTGGTCTTGTAAGATAGCATGGCATTACAAATACCATCCCTACTTGTAAACAGTTTACTGCAGCACTTAAGACCACTGTACAGTCCCCATTACTGATTGGAATTGTGAGAAGGACTTTTGTAAAAATTTAAGCAACTTATCCAAGCTCTTAAACAGTTCGTCATCATCTTCCCACAGCAATGAGGAATGTACAGATTTTAAAGACGAGAAAGACTTCCATTTTGAAAAAAAGAAAAGTCGTTTTGGTACTGCATACACTGCTGGTTATTTAATTTCTAAAATTAAAATTCCAACAGACTGTAATACTTGTAGTAAAATTTTGTCTAGTGAAGTTCAAAATAAACATTTGCTTACCCAGTTTAGGGAAAATGATTCAACAATTCGATTAAAATATGTTAATGAAAATTTAGTAGATATAACAGACCAAATTTATCAAATAACAAAGACTTTTTTGGCTACTAGAAGTCACGAAAAACCAATAGAAGATAAAATTAAATCTGTTTATAAATCCACTTTTGAAAAATTTATTTTATGTAAAGAACATCTGTCACATTTATTATAATTTCATAAACAATTGCTTAAGGTTGTCAATATTCAAGTATGGTAAAGATCAGAATAAGTTATTAACACCTTCTCCTAAGTGTAGTAATCAAATTCAAAAAGTATCTAGATTTAAAAAACAAAAAATTCAAAATTTTAATGTAACTAGTATGAAAGGTGCAGTACCTATTAGCGATAATATACTTGACAATGAAATATTACCTGTCTTTGACATGACCCCACATTGTGACATAAGCCCTATTATGTGTGACTCATCACCTGATTTTGACAAACTACCCGAACAACTACTGAATGTGCAATATTTCCCAAATTTGACACAGGTAGTCAGGCCATAAAAAAAAAAAGAAAATTTCGGTCTGTTTTCCTCTTTCATCATCTTCCTTCTTTAATTTGGATACAAAATTAGATGTATCAGGGCGAAGGGACCCTTCAAGTAAAGATGAAAAAAGCCCTAATACTCCTATATTTGGTAACCAAATTCCAGAAGAAATGGTACTAGAGGAGGTACTAGGCTTGACTACGAACCGAATTTGATTTTTTTTTAATGAAGTAGTTATGAATCAAATGTGTGTGTTGATGAGATTTCATTAGAATAAAATGTATATGTATTAGAAAAAGACAAAGTATATTATTATGCAATATATGCAGAAAAAGTAGGTACTAATATGTAAATATATTATAGTTACAATTTAGTTTTAAAATTTGTATATGTAATTAGAATAGGACGTTTTCTATTGTTAATATTTAAAATAATATTTAGTTAGTACTTTTAGGCTACTAAAATTCTTGTATAAATATAGTATTACGATAAGTGATTAAGTGCACATTGTATATTTTGTAAATTTTAGACTTTATTTAGGCATATTACTGCGTGCGTGCGTGCACATAGGTGCACATAGGTGCTCATTTTTAATATCTATTTTTTTCCTTTTAGGTGGAGCACTATTTATCATAATACTTTTGGGCTGTATATTTTTAATTTCATATATCTGTGAGTATTTGGCCTTTTTTGTATAATTTCCAGTTATGTAAATACTGAAATTGTTTAATAGTTTCTTTTATATCTGGCAGAAAAATATTGCATTTTACAGAAATACTATGACAAAATGCATATTATCCAGCCTATGTTCTTTGTAGCCTGTGTATTATTTGTTCTATGAGGTTGCACAAACATGTACCAATTAAAAACAACATTTTAGTTATTAGCAAAAGTGTACCTTGTTTTAAAAAGATTCAACTCTTTTTTTAAATTTTGGGGTACATTAAGTGTGGTAAGTTATTAAGGTGGTCGAGCTGGTGTAGTTGCAGTGTACCAGCCTCTCACCGTGAAGACCCGAGTTTCAAATCTCACATTATCCATTGGACTTTTTTATAGCTCGTCACTTCACAGATGGCAATGGCAAACCACTGTGTAGTATTTCTGCCTAGTAAACCCTCTCACATGTGCTTGGCAAGGCACGTTAAGCCGGTGGTCCCCATATCTGTGTAAAAGCAATTGGTTAAAAGTGAGTGGGTATAACACCCTTCCACCGCGACCGATCGGTCTATTGCGGCATTTAGTACGCAACACAGATATGTGCGAGAGGACGCCTACACTCTAAAAAGAGTATGGAAAAGCAAAAAGAAGGAGTTATTAAGTAAGTAATATTAGGTACATTAATATTTTTTTTAGATTTCTTACGAATAATAGGTAGTGAATCTTGGCATCTTGACTGAAGATAACTTCTTTGAAAATATATAAGTAATGTTGTTAATTAGTAATTGTTAATTGTAAATAATTTAAAATTGTTATTTTAGAGTGTATAATTGTATGTATTATTTTATCATAAAATGCTCCATCCCGCACAAACCCGCTGATTGTCGTTACAGGTACGCATGCACTTAAAAAAAACATACTTATTTTTTTATGCCAAGGTGGTGACTTCGATAGTATTTTACATATATTTTCCCTTTTAACACTATTTAAATATGTCATGAAGTCACCGCCTTGGGATATAAAAATGAACTTAAAGGTTTTTTCAGAGATGTGTGGATACAATTGTAGAAAACTGGGATGCACTTAGACTCTTTTTCCAAAGTGACCAGTGGCAGAAGACCTGCACGGTACCAAATTAATAATGGACTCGTCTGAGAACCCAATTTTTAAGGTGTATTTAAACTTTTTGTCCTTTATTTTAGACCAGGTAAATAGATTAAATTTAGAGTTTCAATCAGAAAAACCAAAACTTCATTTGATATTAAAAAAAACTAGTGATTTATATCGTTCGATTTTAAAAAATTATATAGCCAAATCTTGTATAGAAAATCAAACTTTAAACAGTATTGACCCCAAAAATCCGAGAAACTTTCTACCTAATCAGAAGGTATATTTTGGTGATAAAACAGAAATTTTATTGCAAAGTGGTAATATTAATTTGCAAGATGTACATAATTTTAAAATGCGTGCATTAGACTTTTATATTAAATTGGCACAGCAAATAAAAAGTAGGTTTGACTTTGACAATCCATGTCTGAAATTTGTTAGCTTGGTATTAGATCTGCATATGGCATTATCGGGGGATGTGCCAAGCATCGTAGTTGAAGCGAGAAAGTATTTTCCACACTTAGTAGTACAGGACAATAATATCGAAGGATTAAATAGTGAATGGCGGCTGTTGTCTGATCTTTCCAAAATAAAAGATATTGATGCGTCAACAACTGAAAGATTTTGGTTCAAAGTTTTTGACCTTAAAAATGAATTAGATGGCGAAATGTTTCCATGTTTAAAATATTTTATTTCGGGATTACTTTCATTGCCCCATTCTTCAGCTGCGGCTGAAAAAATATTTTCTAACGTAAATTTGTTAAAAACCAAGGTGAGAAATAGACTGAATATCGAAACAGTTAATAATATTTGCACTGCAGAGAAAACCTAAATAATAATGATTGTTATACGTGGGAGCCCTTAAAATCTCTATTTAAAAATTATTTACAAATAAAATGTTAGGCCCAAAACATTTTTTAATAAAATAGCTGCGCCTTTTCTTGCCATTTTCGTAGTTATGAAATAATATACCTAGGTGTTTTTTTATTTTACTTATTTAGTTGTTTAATTAGTTAATTTATGTTTGTAAGTTTCTATTTTAGGGCAGTGCTTGTTAACAAGAATGTTCCTATCATTTTTAAAACGAAAATGAGCCAAATGTGAATAGCGATATGACACAAATGACTGTGAATCAAGTGTCATACTTGTCACATTCTTATTAAGAGTTGGCTCTTTTAGTTTCTATTTTATGAACCATAATTTTTATTTTTGGTATTTTTGTTTTTATGTTAGCATCATAAAATTATGTTATTAATAAAATTATGTTAGCATATATGCATAACCATAGAGAAATTAATATTTCTTCTTCTTAATTTATCTGTGGCATATTATATTATGTAAGTTATTTTGTGTCTCTAAGTAGGTCTTAAGGGCCCCACAGACTATCGTTCTTTTTATCCTTTTTAATCGCCAATTAATGCTACTTGGTCGGATGACTAAAACTTTATTTACCCTCACTTAATTTAATTATAAACCGTCTTAGTTGCGGAAAGCACCTAATTTAATTTTAAATCGCCTTAATCGCCGAAAGCTGCAGTATTACATCAAAAAACATAAATAAAGACGTTCTGCACCATACACTTCGTTTTTAAATAAAAACGGACGAATCGACGATCAAAGGCCCTCACAGACCTTGTTCTTTTTAAGCAGTTTTAATCGTGGCGAATAAAAGCGTCGATTAACATTGCCAGTTTGTGGGCGAAAACCGAACATAACACCGTCGGTGAAAATTTCTGGCAGCGCTTGAAATCTTAATCATCGATTCGTCCGTCTTTATTTAAAAACGAAGTGTGTGTTGCAGAACGTCTTTAATCGTCATTCTTGTGAAAAATAAACACGCTTTATATATGTGTTTTGGTGTACGACTGCAGCTTTCGGCGATTAAAGCTTGTCGCCCACATATGCTCTGCACCGCAAAGCGAAGCGCGGAGAAAAAAGGTTGTTATGAATTTTTTTCATGTAGTTAAATATAACCGCGCGTATCTGTGTAACGCGCAGCACAGCGATGAGAAGGGTCACGGATCCCAGGCGTAGAATCCTAGGCAAAGAAATTCTGTTCGGCACGCTTCGTATTGCACTAGTGAGCGGAGGTCTACGGAAGTCATGCGGAAACTTTTATGGATTTCGTTTGCCATCGACTACTTTCGACTTGTCTCGTACAACCACCTTCGCTAGTGTTCAGTTGGTATTTATATTTACATGTGTAGGTACTGATCTGCAGAGAAGAGCATATGGATGACGAATCATTTATTTTGATTGTTCAAAATTATAAAGAACTGTTTGATGTTTCGGATCAAAATTACCACAACCAGATGAGGCGTGATAATATTTGGGAAGAAATAGGTGAAAAATTTCAACAGAAAGCTTTGAAAATTACAGTTTTAGAATGTCTTTGATTTTACAAAGTACATGTTTAGTTATTTGCATGTTTCTAATTTTCCACCTTTATGTTTATAGAGGGAAACAGCACAGTAGTGGAGTAAAAGTGGTAGCATAAGTAGTATAAAAGTGATACTTTTTGTGGCGACACATGTAAGACGAACCACAAAAAGTCACTTTTGCTCCAAATAAAACATACTCTTTTTTTCTTAAAACGTTACAAATTAAGATAAACTTAAAACTACCTAATATTACAAATTTCCACAAGCGTCAGTAAAAAGTTTTTTTAGTTTAGAGACTGGGCAGTGTTATGTTTTTTGCCTCTTTTAACCATCTCAGTTTGCCACGACACAGAACCAGCGTCTGATGTAAAATAATTTTTAAACTGTTCGCGAATATCTATCGAGGAACGAGATGGATTTCCACCCATACCCGGAAAATCTACAAGACCGTCATTTGTTACTTGACCATCTTCTGTTGATAACCACGGTGAATCATCATCCTTAAGGAAATTATGAAGGCAACATGTAGCTAGAACTACTTTATGCAAATGTTCAGGGGAAATTTGCAGCTTCCTTTGGTATATGCGAAAATTCTTAACTAAAATTCCAAAAGCATTTTCAGAAACCCGTCCTGCTCTACTTAATCTATAATTAAATATTTTTTTGTCCTCATTGGCTAATGTTTATGTCCCAGGAAACGGTCTCATTAAATGCTCATGAAGAGGGAAAGCTTCGTCTGCAACTATTACATGGGGTAGTCATGTATTCGTTCCTGGTAAGCACTTATTTGGTGGAAGATGTAATTCATTCTTGAAGAATCTCTTACCAAATTCAGAATTGGCAAATACACCACCATCACTATTTCGCCCGTATGCGCCAACATCAATTATCAAAAACTTATAATTGGCATCAACAAGAGCAAGGAGAATAATGCTGAAGCTGTTTTTATAGTTAAAGTAGAGTGAATCACTATTTGGAGGCTTATCTGTGAGGACATGCCTTCCATCAAGCGCTCCTATGCAATTTGGAAAGTTCCATTTATGTTCAAATTCGTTTTTCACAAGTTTCCATTTGTCCTCGTTTGGCGTTGGGATATAAATTGGACCTATAATTTTCCAAATTTCCCCTCATAATTCATGAACAATGTTTCTCACGGTAGTCTCCCCAAGCCTGTAACTAAATGCTTTGGTTCTGAAAGTATCTCCAGTTACCAAAATCCTAGAACAAAATTTCTCTGTAAATAAACTATTAAAGAAATATTTTGGGTAGAACTCGAACAAAGCAAATATATCGTCTTTTATCTTCAGGTGACGAATGCCGAAAGAGATGGAGAAATCTGAGAGAGTGTTACAGAAAAGCCTTAAAAGCAAGAAAAACAAAAAGCGGTCAAGCGGCTATGAAAATCAAACCTTGGCGACTAGAAAAACAAATGAGTTTCATGCAACCACTTTTTGCGGAACGAGAACAGCACTCAAATTGTCCTGCTGCAGATCTTCTAGAAGGTGAACCTATAAATGAAGCAAACTGTGGTGATTCATATGCTCCCTCCCCTTCACCCAGCACTTTCTCCGCAGTTACAAAAAGTACCCCTCACCATAACTATAAAACTACGAAACACACAGCAACATCCATTGCATTACAAGAATTTGTCGACTATAAAAAAATAGATTACATGTAAAGGCAGATTATCTCACAAAATACTTTCTGGCGACTGAGGAAACTGTTAGAACATTCCCCATTTTACTACAAATTGAGGTAAAATCGAAAATTTCACAAATAATTCACGAGGCGGAATTAAAAAATATTACTTCTCAGACTTCATCTACTGCATCCGTATATCCTGAAATACATACTAATCACACATCATTGTCATATGGTAGCCCTATTTCAATACAACCATCTGGTGTTGCGTCTTTTCCAACTGAAAGTTTAATTCAATCAGAGTCATACAAAGTACCCCTTTCTTACACATCGCCGCCATCTCATTCTTCGCATGCTAACATATCAAACACACACATATTAGGATCATATAGACCACCTCTGTCTCAAATTGCAACTCCACATGTGTCTCCAAAAACTACGCAACAAACTATGTATGTCCCACAAAACGGTATTCTTCCCCATTTCCTGAACAATATTCACAGTACTCTTCTCCTGTGTCACAGATTTAAGATTTTAAAGAAGAGCAAGATGAACATCAAGACAACCAATCGTTTATATGGCTATCGAAAATCGCAAATGTTATTAACAGAATGCTTGTTTTAAGAATAAATACCTAGTTTATCTAACTTTTATTCTTTGCGTTTCTTTTTACTTTTTTTGTAAAGAAAGTCATTAAAGAGTTTTTTTTAATGGGATAACTGAATTCTAGTTATTTACATATTACCTAATTATTTACCTACCTTAAACAAACGGAGAGCCTTTCATCAACACCGATTGCACGACGAAATTTTGTATGCTGCCGCTGTATATTTGGTTGCAATAGAGCGACAAGTTCAGTAAATTTTTCTGGGCTCATTCTATAATACTGAAAAAATTTTCTTTCATCTTTGAGCAAATCGCCATGAAGGAGGTGAAATTCTCCGTAAATTTCCCTTCTTAAATATATGTTATGAATCCAAGGTTTTCTTTTACGATTCATATTATGTTCTTCTTCTTCAGCTACTGCACATGCAATAACAAAGTCTTCTTCTGAACTACTACTCGATGTCATTACTTCAAAAACTATCGTACAACACGTGTCTACTCACCTACTTCAACGCTAAAGTACAACTGCCTTCAATTCCAAACCGAACAAAGAAGGAAAAACCGTGCACATATTGGCGCGCATTTCAAAAGTTCGCCGCGCCCTGTTTCGCTTCGCTCTGCTTCTTCGCGCTTAAGTAAGGCACAAGCTTAAGGCGGTTTAAAATTAAATGCTTTTGGCGATTAAAACGGTTCAATATTAAAATTCCTAAAAATAGTGTTATTATTATGGATTTACAATTTATTACATCCAAGAACCACGACCAGAATGGGACGTATTTTTTTTAATTGTTTGGTGAACGAAAAGCCAACCCAAGCTTACGTCGATACTGGTTGCGGTGCTGTATTAATCAGAGAATGTTTTTCAAAAGAACTCGCTCTTACGCTGTACCCTAGCAAGGTAACGATAACCGGCTATGGTGCTTCAGTCATAGATGTTCTAGGCAAAGTTGAAGTTAATATTTGTGTTGACAGGGCAAAGGCGACTGTACGGGCTTTGGTGGTACCCGATAAGGTACAAACAATACCAATTATGATAGGTCAACCCTTCTTAAATTTGCCAAATGTTAATATGATTGTTGCCAACGATAATGTAAGAATTTTAACACCCGATGACAACCTCAACGAAGTGTTACATCAGGAACCAAGAAAAATACCTTTGTGGGCTAGAGAAAACGTCATTGTACCACCTCAAACTACTGTCATGGTCACCCTTACCTCCCGCAATGATTTTACTGGCGAAGTGTACGTTCCTGGTAGTCTACGAGCAGTACCTGGCAGGGAGCCCTACGTCGGAGAATGTATAACCCAGAGTGAAGGCGGTTACGTCACTATTACCAACGTTTCGCAGCATGAATTCGAGGTGAGTACAAAACAAATATTAGTAAGATCTATGCAATGTTTTGAAGACAAAACGAATTGTCCAAATATTTCTAATTTAATTGTTCAAACCAACGAAAAGAGCTTGTTCAATTTGTCTGACTTATCGTATAACACAAATCTTACGAATGATCAAGCTAATCGTTTGCTTGACTTGATTAATTCCTTTAGATGTTGCTTTGGTCAAAATACATCCGAATTAGGTAAAACAGATGTTCTAAAGATGTCTATTCATCTCACTGATGATAGACCGGTAATTTACAGGCCATATAGACTTTCTCATAAAGAACGTGAAGAAGTCAGAAATATGGTAGACGATTTATTACAAAACGAAATAATCAGAGAATCAGAATCACCATACTCAAGTCCAATTTTGTTAGTTAAAAAAAAGAATGGTACAATGCGTATGTGTGTTGATTATCGATCTTTAAACTCTAAGACTATTAAGGACAGATTGCCACTGCCACACGCAGACGATTTTTTGGAAAAACTTAAGGGTTGTCAGTTTTTCACAAGTTTAGACCTCGCAAGCGGATATCATCAAATACCAATAGAAGAATCATCCATATCCAAAACAGCTTTTATAACGCCCGATGGACATTACGAATACTTACGGGTGCCCTTTGGACTTTATAATGCCCCGGCAATATTTCAAAGAACAGTAAATAAAATATTGGGCAATTTACGATATGGAAATGTTACAGCCTACATGGATGATATTTTAATACCATCAAAGGATTTTGATAGTGGCTTACCACTACTTGAGGAAGTATTAAAGTCGATTAAAACAGCTGGGCTAACGTTACGTCTCTCTAAATGCCAATTTTTCCTGAGAAAAATTGAATATCTTGGACACGAAATTTCTCGACAAGGAGTTCAGCCAGGATCCCGGAAAATAGAAGTTGTTCGAAACTACCCTGTGCCAACTAATGTGCACAAAATACGCCAATTTTTGGGACTGGCAGGCTATTTCCGCAGATATGTAAAGGATTTCGCTACGATAGCGCGTCCTTTAACTATGCTAACTAAGAAGGATGTAGCCTTCACGTGGGAAAACGAACAACGTACAGCATTCGAGACTCTGAAGGAAAGGTTGATTACACGTCCTCTTTTGGCAATTTATGATCCAAAATTACGGACCGAAGTTCATACTGATGCATCAAAATGGGGAATTGGTGGCATTCTTTTACAGGAACATGAAGGTAAACTTAAACCTGTAATGTATTATTCAAGGCAGACCAGTAAGGAAGAACAAAGATACCACTCATTTGAGCTCGAGACTATAGCTGTGGTCGATACCATAAAACATTTTAGGGTATATTTGGTAGGCATTCACTTTAAGGTCATTACTGATTGCAGTGCGGTTAGAAGTACTCTCAGTAAACGAGATTTAGTGCCACGAATAGGGCGGTGGTGGTTATCCATTCAAGAGTTTACGTTTGAGGTTGAATATCGCCCTGGTTTAAAAATGGCACATGCTGATGCTCTGAGCCGGAATCCAGTAATAGAGTCAGCAGATTCAAATGTCGAAGTGTTACAAGTAAATATTTCGAGCGACAATTGGGTCCTTCATGCCCAGCTGATGGATACCAGATGTAAATATCTGATAGAAGTCCTCAAAAAGAATCCGTCCGACAAAGAAGAGAAGCAAATTCACAAGGAATATTGTCTGGAAAACGAACGATTATATAAAATTACTTCGGAAGGTAAAAGGTGGGTAGTTCCAAAGTCTGCAAGGCGACAGGTATTATTGCATTACCACGATGGTAATGGACATTTGTCGGTTAAGAAGACGTTATCGGCAATAAGTAAGATTTATTGGTTTGCAGGCCAAAGAAAGTATACCAAGAAGTTTATAGCGGCTTGTCTTCCTTGTTTGTACAATAAGGAACCTGGAGGCAAACGCTCTGGCTATTTACATCCTATTGAGAAGGTGGCTTGTCCATTTGATACACTACATATTGACCATTTGGGTCCATTTGTAGCTTCACGGCAGAAGAATCAGTATTTAATTGTTATTGTTGACTCATTCACAAAATTTGTATTCATGAAGGCCGTAAAAACAACAAAAAGTGGACCTTGATTACGTTTCTCGACAGCGTGGTTGATAACTTTGGCGTTCCTCGACGAATAATTACGGATCGTGGAAGTTGCGATACATCCAAGGAGTTTGAAAAATATTGCAAGGAATTGAACATCAAACATGTCTTGAATGCTACCGCAATCCCAAGAGCGAACGGACAAGTAGAACGTTATAATAGGACCATTTTGTCAGCACTAGCTTCATTGACGGAAAATGAGAAGCAGTGGGATGTGAATGTGTCAAAAATAAGATGGGGACTAAATTCAACGAAGAAGGTATTCACCAAGGGGAGTTGCTAATGCAATCCTCAACAACGAAGTAAGTTTAGAATCACTACAAGACAGTAACCTGGAGTGCACACGAGCTAACGCAAAAGCTCACCTAGATCAAGTGCAAGACAAGCAAAAGGTGCGCTACGATGCCCGCCGTTCACGACAAAAGCAATTTAATGTTGGTGACCAGGTACTGATACGATCGGTTCTTACGAATAACGACGGGAAAAGTAAAAAGTTGCTTCCCAAATATAGTGGGCCCTACATTGCAGTCAACAGATTAGATCATGATCGATACGTTATTAAGGACCCTCACGGATCTTCTCGATCGCAGAGAAAGTATCAAGGGGTGGTCCCAATTGACAAAATGAAGGCTTTCAATGTACAAGTTAGCTCTGAATCCGACGAGGAATCAGAAAACGATGATATGAGTACTCATAATGAAAAATAACTTATAGCTATAAAAGATGATTGTATTTTTTTTATATATTTTTTTGTATTTAGGTATTTAAAATATTTATTGTGTTATGATGATGTTTTCATTTCCTTGAATTGTTTAGTTGCCCTATTGCTATTAATATTATTGATGCATCAATATTACTCCCTGCATTTCAGAGATCGCCGACGAGAAGATCAGAAACAACTTTACATAAATGTACCTCTCTTTAGACGTTGTATAAATATAATTAACAGCTTTGACCTAAAAGTAATTGATATGTTCTTTTTATTTAGGATAAATGGATCCACAGGGACGTGGATGAGGGTAGCGCGGCCGACTGTAAAGTCATGGAACGAAGCAATGCAAAAAAAAACTCCCCACAGGTCTGAATCATCCGGAAGGTTGCAAATATGTTTTGGCTACGGCCGATATTATATAAGTAAGAAAAGAAAAAACACGATGAGGTATAGAGATAGGTGCAGGATGTAAACTAAAATAGTTAGTTGGAAATATACGTTCGTTGGTTTACTATCGACTTTGATTTTTTTCGGGTGTTTGTTTTATATTTTCAACTTTTAAAGTGCTCGCGATTTTGAGTTCCGTCAGGTTCCTTCGTAAGCATTTTTCTAATTTTTTAATCAAGTATTAGGCCTTTAAACCACATAAGTCAGAAAGTGTGGTGAGGTGCAGAACACTGTAACTTTTAATTTTTTATTTAGTTCAGCTTCAGGACCGACATTTAAAATATAATAATAAAAATAATCTTTGTATAAATAAATTGAGTTAGATGCCCTACTTTCTTTTATAATTGAATGTTTTTTGCTAAAAACAGTTTTTTTTTTAATTTTAGAATCCAACCTATCAGTGTCCAAAATGGGTCTTGTTAAGTTTCTTTGTGAAAATAAGCTATTATCATCAGCTAATTCAGTTCCAACAACCGGCAAAATGGTAACTTTTGTGTTAAACAAATTCTCCGAGTTACAGGAAAAAACCGTTTTTACAAAAATTCGCAGGATTTCAAATATTTTTTTAAGATGGAAGGTCGTAACCAAAAAACATTTTTTAGAAAACATAGTATTTGGTTGGAAGATAAAATTTTTGAGAAGAAAAAGGAACACTTGGAACAAAATTATGCCTCACCAAAAACTCGACGAAGACCTGTTAAACAGTTTGAATCTGCATCTGATAGAACTAAACGCAGGAGGGTCAAAAAACTTGTAGAAAGCCATAGTCCCCAGGAGTTGATTTATGCAACTCATTCTAGTTTTGTTAGAAAGGGTCAGAGAAATAAAGCATTTGCCATTAAAAAACTTGCTTCAACTTGTGACTCTGGCAAGTTAAATTATTTAAAAAACTAATATGCTTCTATCAAAGCGCCTCAACCTTATTCTGCGAACGAGGCATTAGCCTTAATTGTGGATTTAAAATTGACGAAGTCTCAATATCTTAAGCTAAGGATAGGCGGCAAAAATCGCAACTGTGACATATACCCTTCTTATCCCAAAATTCTAGAAGCAAAAAAAGAATGTTATCCAGAAAAAGTTAACTGCTCAGAGGTTTTGGGTGAAGTAAAATTACAAAGTCTTTTGAATCGTATATCAAAACGTCTCTGTATTATACAAGACGATTCATTAAAAATGGTTTTAAAATCTCAAGATAATATGGACTTGAAAATGTTTTACAAATGGGGTTTTGGTGGAAGGTCAAGTCATGCTCTTTATAAGCAAACATTTAGTGATAAAACGGCTAAAAATACGGATTCTGATTTATTAGTGACTTCCATTGTGCCTTTAAGACTTGTAAACAAAAATGATCCCACTAAAGTTATCTGGAACAATCCGCGCTCATCCTCTACCAGATTTTGTTCTCCTATAAAAATTCAGTTTGTTAAAGAGACATATGATATTATTAAAAAAGAAGATGAACACATGCAAAAGCAAATTGCACTACTAACAACAACAGAAATAAATGTTGATGAAAAAAAGTTTGTTATTCGCCATAAATTATTACAAACTATGCTGGATGGAAAAATTGCAAATACTTTGGCAGATAATACGTCTTCACAATCGTGTTTTATTTGCAAAGCTACTCCCAAAATGATGAATGATATAGAAAACATTGTTAAAAGGCATTGCAACGTGGACACTTATGAGTATGGTCTATCTACTCTCCACGCGCACATTAGGTTCTTCTAATGTATTTTACATATCTCTTATAGACCGCAAACAAAATTTTGGCGAATTCAAGGTCCAGAAAATAAAGCTTCATTTGAAGAAAATAAAAGATTAATTATATCTAAATTTCGTGAAGAATGTGGCCTTCTAGTTGATGTCGTGAAACAAGGCAAAGGGATTACTAACGATGGAAATACTGTAAGACGTTTTTTTGCTAATCCAAAGAAGGCAGCTAAAATTACGGGTGTCAACGAATAACTTATATTTTTATTTTCGGTGATATTACAAGCAATATCTTGCGGTTATAAACTGAATCCCGTAAAATTTAGAAGTTATTGTTTAGCCACAGCAAACCTCTACGTGGAGTTATATAGTTGTTATAAAATGCCTGCCAGTATTCATAAGATTTTAGCTTAGTTCTTCCTATCGGTCAGCTTAGTGAAGAAGCTTTAGAGGCAAGACATAAAGAATGCAGATTTTTTCGCGAGTTCAATACAAGAAAAACTAGTCGAAAAGAAAATATGGAAGATTTGCTGCATATATTGCTAATTACGTCAGATCCAGTCATATCAATCATTAGACCACTACCTCAAAAAAAAAAAAATAGTGTCCTTTTAAAATAGGTAATTGAACTTATGGAAATTCCTCAAGAACCTCACCCTGTTAAGAGCTTAGAAAAGGATACTCCTTCGCGAAGTGGTAGCAGTGGTGATGCTTATAATGAGGAAAGTGCTTCTGGTAAAGAATTTAATTCAGACAATGATGATTTTTTAAATTAATTTTAAGAAAGAGACTTTATATAAAAATCAAAAGAATATTTATTTCACTATGACTTATTGCATATTAGAACAACGTACTTTGGTGGACCACTTTGTATATTTATGTACATGCAATATTATTAAAACTAATTTAATTATTTTAAGTCCTTTGTTTTGCTTTCTAAAAATGTAAAAAAAGAATTAAGATATTACATGAAAACTTTTGTGTATTATATTTAAAATCCATAATTTTTGAGAACCACCCTGTATTTTTATGTACATGGAATATTATTAAAACTAATTAACTAACTTGGAATACATTGTTTTGCTTTATAGAAATGTAAAAAAATAGAATTAAGAACTTAGGTAAAAACTTATAGCATATTTAAATTTCCTTATTTTGATGAATCACACTGTATATTTATGTACATGCAATATTATTAAAACTAATTGAATTACTTTAAATCCTTTTACTTGCTTTCTGAGAATGTGAAAAAAAATATGAATTAAGAAATTGGGTGAAAACTTATATCATATTTAAAATCCGCGATTTTGGTGAACCACCCTGTATACTTATGTACATGCAGTATTATCAAAATACATTAAATTACTTATGTTAGAACTAATCAACTAAAAACAACAGCAAAAAAACATATTTCATTAATTAATTTTTCCTTAAACTTCTATGGACGCGTAATTATTGCATTTAAACCACCGTGCGTCGTCTAGTAAACGTATAAACAATATTTTGCGCAATATTTCTCCTAAAATAAATAGGTTATTGCTAATAAATGTGGCAAAAATGTTTCACAATAGGACCCTGACTATTATGGCTGCAGTTGGACCAACTGTTGAGCAGAATGGTAAGTTATTTCCCAATATATATTTTTTTATATAGGTTAGATTTATATAGGTGTTTTAAACTTAGTTTTTTCTAAATAAAACTGCTTAATAAATTAATTAACATTTACGCTGCTATGTTTTTGTTGGTAAGAGGAGCCTAAATATTAGTATGGTTTATTCTCCTGGCTCTTTACTGCTGAGTCTATCCCAAATTTAAATTTTTTGGTGGGTTGGTAGTACGATTTGTGTTTTAGTTATAGGAATTGATACTGAACACCCACAGCTTGATCATACAGTAGAACCAGGAGATAATAATATATTTACTGAAATGCCGACTGATGAAATAAGTGTTCAAGAAACTCTGACTAAAGATACAAATCTTTTTAGTGGAGACTCTGCAAATCTCGAGACTACTACTGACGAAGCAAGTAAGTAAAAAGGCTTACAACTGTTGAAAACATTCTTAAGGTTATTTTTAATCCTGTACGGTAAAGTAGTTATTAATCTGAGTTATTTCCTTTACTGAGCCGGTGGTAGTAACAACAATAACTACATTTTAGATAATTTGGCAAAACAAAAGGAAGAATTTAGTTTCCAAGCAGCAAACGTTGCAACGGAGATACTAGATGAGTCTATCCCAAATTTAAATTTTTTGGTGGGTTGGTAGTACGATTTCTGTTTAAGTTATAGGAATTGATACTGAACACCCACAGCTTGATCATACAGTAGAACCAGAAGATAATAATATATTTACTTAGATGCTGACCGATGAAATAAGTGTTCAAGAAACTCTGACTAAAGATACAAATCTTTTTAGTGGAGACCTTGCAAATCTCGAGACTACTACTGACGAAGCAAGTAAGTAAAAAGGCTTACAACTGTTGAAAACATTCTTAAGGTTATTTTTAATCCTGTACGGTAAAGTAGTTATTAATCTGAGTTATTCCCTTTACTGAGCCGGTGGTAGTAACAATAACTACATTTTAGATAATTTGGCAAAACAAAAAGAAGAATTTAGTTTCCAAGCAGCAAACGTTGCAACGGAGATACTAGATGCAGAATCTGATATTTCTGATCGACAATTTGCAACTTTAGGAAGGGTTTTTGCTAAAGACGGTAATTTTAATAAAACTAGTTTATCTAATATTAACAAAGATAAAATAAACCAATGAGGATCTGTCTAAAATATTATTGTACTTAAGATGACATCTTTGGTATTATTATTATAATTTTGTTTCAGATCAAAGAAATAATGATTAACGTTTTAAAGGTAAAAATTTGAAAGAAACCTATGTATTGGATAATTTTAAAATATGTTAGTACCTTCATGATAATTTTGTAGGAAAACTAACTAAAATTCATAATTTTTAGATCAACCAGAACCGGGTCCAAGCTTTGAGGTTCCAGTGCAAAGGACTTTACGGGGTCCAAAAGACACTGCCAACATTTTGCACTACACGGACTTAGAGAGTGACGACGATTCTTTTGCGGATCCAACGTATAATATAGAGCTTGACTTTGCTAAGAAGAAACAGCCGCACATTGTTGCAGATTTGGAAGGTAATGTTGAAGAAGACAACGAAAATTTGAATACGTGTACAGGAAGGCCTAAGAGGGGACGAAAAATAAAATTTGCAGAGCAAAACAGGAGTAAAAAAAATTAATAAAAACGGCAATAAATCATATTACAACTACAAGGGTAATAAAGTAGAGCCAAAGGAATATATTGACTTTTCGTGTAATTGTCCCAAAAATGTTTTTCAAAGATTTCAAGTGACAAACGAAGGCAAGAGTATAATAAAGAAACACATCCAAAACTACATCTTGCCAGAGGTCAAACATCTTAGTCTTTGGAGCGATGCATGAGGCGGTCAAAACCGAAATATAAAAATTACACTGTTTATAAAACATCTTTTGCAAAAAAGTGATAACCTTGAGACCATTACCTTAAATTTATTAGCTTCAGGACATACCTTTCTACCAAACGATTCTGACTTCAGTGACATAGAATGTAAGCTAAAAACCCATCAGCGACTTTACACTCCGGACGACTATATCAACATTATGGAAACTTGTCGCAAGAAAAAGCCATTCACTGTAACAAAGATGAATTTCAGTAATTTTTTTAGTATAGCGAATATAGAAACAAATATAGTGAACAGGCGTCAAACCGAAACGGGAGACAAAATGAATTGGCTGCATATAAAATCTATAAAGTTAGAGAAAAGTGAACCGTTTGTCATCCTAGTTAAACAACATAAATTTTCCAATAATTCTCAAGCAGAACACAAATAAAAAAAAAATTACTCGGAAGACCAGTTGCCACAAGTACTCCATTTGACGCAGCGCTGATACCACTATCGCCAGATGGAAAACCAATAGCAGATGCTAAGATTCAAGACCCAAAAGAAATGCTTCACCTTATACCATCCAATGCCCTACCTTTTTACACAAACTTAAAAAGTAACAAAAATATTATTGGTAATGTTGGTGGATTCGATGTAGAGCAGCTTGATTTCGAAATAGATGTTAATACTGATTAGGTCTTATTTGGCAATTTTTCTATATAAATGTATTTAGTTTAAAAAATATATTACTTTATTTAAAGAAAAATCACTTATTTCTTAAATTGCAAAAACCAACCAACCCACAAAATACTAAAGTTTTTTCTGAAATAAAGGAAATGGTATCTCTTATTTCTATAAATAAACGTGTATTACACAATACTACAATTATTTCGGGTTAATTCTTTATAAAAACTATTAGCTATTTATGATGATTTATGATTATTGGCCAATACACCAGTTTGTAAGGCCATCATACAAAAAAAAAAAATTATGATCGAACGAAAACTTTGAACCTCCATAAATCAAAACTTACTTTATGAGGGTTGGAAGCTTTTTGCATAACTGGGCCCATTTCTACATAGGTATCCTCATACATTCGTGGATCATTACGCCAATTATCGGATTCTCCTTTCAGTTCTTTCAATAAATTAATATGTGAAAATGACTGCCTTTTTAAAAGTTATTATTAAGACCACAGGGGCGCGTTCATAATTATCGTCCGACGTGTGTCGGGCGCGCCCGACGTCGAGTTAAACCGTCCACGAAATTGTCGGGCAACATTTATTGGCGTTCGTAGTTCCGGGGTAATTATTACCGTGTAACACAACTTTTTCACCCAGTCGGGACTTGGATAAATTTTGCCCCGCCTGCGCAAATGTAATTTGTGAATAAATTGACATTTCTGTTATTTTGTTGGTTAATGGCCACTTAATGGCCCTTAGCACAGCGTAGTTATTATTATTATTTATTTATTTATTAAACTGGGTAATGGCAAGTCAAATATCCCAAATATCTATTCAGAACCATCAGGTTGTTGTCGATGAAGTGGGCAACCCCATTCTTAGCGACAACGGTCAAGCGGTATTAGTTTGTCGAATTAGTGGTAGGTAAATAATTGCCTTTTTGACTATATAAACATTAAGAATTAATTTAAGATACAATTTATAAAATATAATTTTCAAAACAAAGCTTTGATACTTAATAAGATATTGTCAATATATTATTCACACTGAAAAGTTCATGTTTTATTATCATTTATATCACTAGATGTAAACCGATAATGAGAGTCGCAAATATTTACATGAATTAAATGTATACATATAGAATTTTTTAAACAAATTACCTTAAGTTCTTTATACCTAAATTTTATTTCATTTTTATACCTTACAAATTTTTTTTTTTGAAGATCAAAAAATGTATTACATTGCCAAAGATCTTTTTGAAAAGATTTTCGAACATAATATGACAGTGGTGTCCTGTGAAGAGGATGCTATTTCAGAGACACAGACACTGAACCCAAACACACAGTCTACTGACAATACTACAGAATGGGTAAGCTCCTATCTTTTGTCATTATATTCAAATTAGGTAATTTTCTTAATAAATATAATCTAAAAGTAATGTTCCTATTTAATTATAAACATATAAAAAAAATATTTCTCATGTTATTGATGTCATTAGCATGAAGGAGGGTCACAAGAAAAAAAATTTCAACTTACAATTATAACTTGCAAGTTAAAATTGTAAGTTGCAAACAACAATTGTAATTTGCAAATTATAACTGCAGTTTTAATGATTTAAAATTGAAAAAATTAAAATCAATTGCAGTTAAAAGTTTGGTACATATACATATACTGTACTGACTAAATAAATACCAACCTACTTATATTAGTTAAGTACATACCATCATGCATGCACTTTTTTAATCTTTGATAAATTAAATAATTATTGTATTCTTAGCCTGGCACCCTAGAACAACTTGCTGAATCTGAAAGAAGTCAATGGACAAGGAAAGATATACTTAAATTAATACATTTTTACAAAGAGGGAATAAAGTTGTTTAATTCTTCAACAGTAAGGAATGAAAAAGTATGGAAAATTATATCTGAAAAAATGGGTAGTTTTACAGCAGAACAATGTAAAAATAAATTTAAATATTTAAAGAGCAAATATATAAAAAAGAAAGATAACATGTCCATGAAGGCTAGTGGGCAGGCCAGGATGTCATTTGAGTTTTTTGAGGAATTTGAGGAAATGTTTGGTCACAAACCAAATGTTACACCAGTAGCCATTGCATCAACTTCAAAACAATATTTACCAGAACAAGTTTGTGATTCACCCCTTGTCCATTCACCCATTCCATCCACATCAACACAGTCACAAAGTAATGAAGCGATACCAATAACTGAAGAAACTGTGACTAGCGAGCAACAACAAAAAAAGAGAAAACTAGTGAAACTTTCAGAAAAAGACAAAATAAGCAAACAAGTAGAAAACATGACAAAAGAAATTAAATTATTAAGAGAAGACTTAAATAAAAAAGAGCAAAACAGAGAACGAAGACATAGAGAACACCTCTTACAAAGAGAAAATGCTACCAATGCATTTAAAGAGTACTTAGTTTTTTTGAAAAATAAAGAAGAAAAATAATTCATTATTGGCTTCTGTAGATTATTTAGTAATTAATAAATAGAATATTATATTCTTTACCAAAAAGTCTGTAACACATCATAATTTTGCTTACATAAATTTGCATTATGTATTATAAATGCTGTTGGTATACTTAGTACTAGTCCCTCGACTAGTCCATTCTTGAAAGTAATAACAAAAGTTTTGCATTTTTTGTTATATTTATACACTATTTGGTAATAATAATATTCCTTCATTACATACATGCAGAATTTTATGTTTGTTCTTTTTTTCAGTTTTTGTTTATTTTTTTTTATTATCTAATACTTTAATACAAAACATGTTTAGATTTACATTAGCTCATTATGACTTTTTAGTTTATATTAGTTCTCTAGTCGTGGTTCAAACCACCTGTAAGATGTGACTGAAAAAAAAAATCTGCAATATTATGTGCCAGTTTTGTTTAAAAATTATCTAAAATAATTAGGCAATAATTTGTCTTAACGAGTTCTAAGCAGAGTATTATATTTTTTGTTGTATGTTTTTTAAATTAGTTCTTGTTATATTTATTTTTTTGTTAATACCTACTTAGTTTAATATCAAATTTCTTTAGATTTAAGTTCAGTGATTGTATGACTGTTTGTAACCTTTCCTGTTACCAATGGTTCATGCAACAGATCACCACATCTCTCTGAACTTATCCAGTGCTTAACAATTGTTCAAAGCAATTTTGCATGTCTGAATGACCATTAGCCATTATTGAGCACTTAAGTTCTTAGTTATATTAAAAATTTAAACCTTATTTATATAAGTACCAGCCTGTGATTTTTTTACATCAGGTAATTTTAAGTACAAATTATATAGACCTATTATAATTAACTTTTCATTTAAAACTTGCAAAATACTTTGTAAGTTTTAATTGATGCCACAGTCTTGCCCATATGATAAAAATAGTATTAGTTAATGGACTGATGTGATATTTTATAACTTACAAAGACTATATTATTATGTTAAATAAGATAGATATATTCTTAATAGGAAATATAAACTGGCCAAGGTATGTGATATTTTAAATTTAAATTTTCTATTATTATGACTGAGCTTTCATTTTTATTTGTCCCACTTAGATACAAGGCTGTATGTTACGTTATAAGGTAAAAGGACAAACAAAAAGTATAGTGTTTTTCAATAAATTTCATGCTGTTACTGTAAAATGTCAAATATGAATAATTATATTATTTAATATATTATATATATATATATATATATATATATATATATATATATATATATATATATATATATATATATATATATATATATATATATATATATATATATATATATACAAATATTCATTATTCTTGAACCATTTATAATATATTTTTTTGTTTTGATTTTCTTGGGTTTAGGTTCTATAATATATAGAACCTAAACCCAAGAAAATCAAAACAAAATATAGATATATAGAATGTAGGAAGATTTTAGTTGTCCTAAATTGGATGTATTTTTTAAAATGTAAACTAAGTTAAGGCCTATAAGGCATGCTATGTTTTTGTTTTATTATATGTATCTAACTTTTACAAATATTTAAAAAATAATATTTTTTTTCTGGTTGTGATTTTACTTAAAAGACTGTTTTCAATTAAAATTGTTACATTTTATTGCATTTTTATTTTAAACCTAATGGTATCAATTTGGAGTTATTTGCAAAAAAAAACCTACTGGTCACTTAGTTACTTCTATTGGTTCTTTTTTAAAACCGGAGGTAACAAGAAATATTTAAATGTACAAATTATAAAACAGGTTAACAAATACTAAAATATATTTTTTACATAATCATTTATTTAAAGCAAAATTTCGTTCTATATATTGGAAAAAAATACATCTTATATATGAAACATTGAAAAAAAGTGGGTTGCATTTAAATTAGAAAAAATATTAATGAAAAAAAAATGTCTTTAAACAAAAGGAACAAAAAACAAATATCCTATTTTAATTATTTGATAAATATTCCGCAATTTCATCCCTTAAGGTAAGTCCCTCTTGGTGAGATGCTTCATCAGCCAATAAATTGTATTCATTTTGTCTGATATATGGTTGCCCTTCTGCTCCATACAAATCAAGAAGATTATCCGGAAACATCAAACAAATATTATGTAGTGTACATGCTGCCAACACTACATTTGGAATAAATTCAGTCCGTGACATATCCAAATATTTCAATCTGCGGAATCTGCCAAAGAGTAAGGCAAATGATCTTTCCACCACTTGTCTGGTTTTCGCATGTTGTGTGTTAAAATTTATCTCCTTTCTGCCTAAGTTTCCCCTATCGATGTATGGGGGTATACACCATTTCAATATAGGATATGCCTTATCACCAATGATAAATTCTTTTTCGGAGAAAAAATCGTTGGCATTACCTACGATTCTTTTAAAAATATCTGAATTTTTAAAAATTCTTAAGTCTCCCACAGAACTAGGATATCCAACAAAAATATCCCTGAATTGCCTTTTATCATCGCATATTGCTTGTAATGTTATAGCATGTATACATTTTCTATTTATATATGCCTCAGGATTTTCTCGAGGTGCTTTAATGGGTACATATGTACCGTCAACAGCTCCAACAACTCCTGGAATCTTTCCCCATTTAAAAAAATTTGTTTTTATTTCATTTCTCTCTTCCGGAGATGGCCATTTTATTATGTTTGGACTTAGGTCAACAAGTGCTTGCACAATTTTATTAAAACAAACAAACAAAGTAGATTTGGCCATATCAAATCTTCCTCCAATAGATCTGTAACAATATAATAAGGAATTAAAGTTCTAAACAAACAGGCAACATGAAACAAAAGTTACTATACTATTTTAACACTTTCTACTGTCCAAGTTCTTCACATGCAGTTAGAGTGATATTTTAAAACAACATTGTGGTGCTCTAGGGAGTCTGATAAGTTTTAATTGTGTGTTATACTTGTTAATGTTTGATGTACCTGAAGTTTTAAAGGTTTTTTTGCAACGAAAATTAATTATTTTTTTTTTAAAAACGGCTTGATACCGAGGTAAATTGATCCTTTGCACTTTACCAATTTTTTACAGTTCTTAAGTGCTAATGATTAATTTATCTCGGTATCAGGCCGTTTTTAAAAAAAAATTTAAAAATTTTTTGTTGCAAAAAAAAATATTTAGAACTTCAGGTACATAATGATTGTTAATTATTATGTATGTATGCGTACTTATCAGATTTTGACCCTATGAATAAGTAAATAAATTTGAATTTTAAACTATTGCATTTCCAAGTTCCCTGTAATCATTACATTATTCTTTCGAAGCCTAGCTATTTTCACTCACAAATAACATACACAGTAACTTATACAATATATTTTTCATCAAATACTAACCTATAACTGTCTGGAGTACTGAGGATCCAAATTGCTGATAGTATCTGTTTTTCCACAGGGACTTCTTGGGGTCCAGAAGACCAGTTCGTCAGCTTGTCTTTCAATTTATCAGAAATCCAATTGTAGGCTTCCCTTGTCACCCTAAAGTTTTGTTGGAATTCCAAATCGGAATAGTTGGGTACAGTAGTCGTCATAAATTGGTTGCTTCTTTCAACATTCCTTTTTTTAACACCATACAAGCTTACATTACTGACTACAGATGATGCTTCCAACACGACATTGAGAATTTCTTCATCGCTGTCGGTAGATGATTCATTTTCATCCATTACAATATCCTTAAAAAAGCTTATTGCAGGATCCATAACTTGCAGCTTGTAGCTATTTTAAAATGATTAAATAAAACGAAAGATCAATGAACAAAGCCAACAAAATAAATAAACAGGCGATTTCAAACCCAAAATGGCATCATCTGTCAATCTGTCATCAGTGTCATTGTTTTTCTCCGTGCCGTTCAGTTAGTGGGGTAGAGAAGTTTTAACGGGTAATAATTTACCGGAGTAATAATTTACCTGCCTGGTTAATTTCATGAACGCGCCCCA
>JAHBCN010009320.1:0-35538 GCA_019359885.1 Listronotus oregonensis | reverse complement strand
ACGGTAAACAAATTCTAAACAGGGTACCGAAATCATAGTTCTTATTCGAAAAGAAAAGGGCCCAAAACCAAAAATAAATAATGGGAGTCCTCAATTAAACTAATTGGCGTTCGGTAGCAACAGACACCCACGGGGGGGATTCGTGTGAGGGGCGTGGGGGGTGCGGGAGGAGAAAAGACATTCTAGAGGAGTACGAATTTATCTGGCTCCCGGGAACAAGTTGGGTTTTTTTTCGTAAAATTTTCCGCAAGTATCGGAATATTTAAGTTCTTGTTCTAAGTTTCGAAAGTACGATTTTTGTCTGTCTTTCGTCAGGAATTGGGGAAAGTTTTTCGAGACCCTCGTGGGAAATGTTCTTTAGTCCGGGTATAATTTCGCTCGCAGGTTTTTCCCGGGAAATTCTTCGTTTTGAACAAAATTAAAAACCTTCACTAGAACTGAACTGATGAAATGTCATATTTATTCTGCAAAGCCCTTGATGTTAAAATTAAAACGTTAGCACCTCTCTCATTTTCCCATGACAATAGGTTTATTGTCTATTTCGAAACATATGTCGAATGTATTCGACTTTTAAAAACCAAGACCAGTAATGTAAAGAAAAGTGACTAGCCTTAGAGTGAGTTGTGATAAAAGGCAAAGGAAATAAGAAAGGTGATGGGATAGTGTCCTTGAATGTCAGCAGATGGAAAGGTAGTTTAGCCTGTTCCAGAGACGGTGAGATATGAGTAGTGCCGGGTGTCCAAAATTTTTGATTTAATTGAACTTTCGGATTTAGTAATAAGAAGTTTGTTCATAAAATTAAGAAAAATTTAAAAAAAAACTTTTTTTTTCTAATTTGAAAATTGAAAGAACTGAAAGGATAATAAAATAATTAAAGAATTAAATTAATAAGGTTCAATTAGAAAAAAATAAAACAGACATCCAACCAACCCTATTGGGTTTCAGTCTTCATTTAGGCGTTAGGGAATGGCGTCAACTACATATATTAGGGAGGCGTAGAAAAATTCGTTTCTCCAATAGACACTTTTATTAACCCTATATATTTAAATTCATTTCGTTCTTAAAAAAAAGGTTTTACGGGGAAAACCCCAAACACGATTTAATGAGAGCCATATGATGCGTTTGTTTTGACCCGGGTTTTTTATTTATGATGTTTGGAGGAAAAATTTTTTCAATTTTAAAAAATCATCGCTCAATATAAGAGCAGTGATCTCATTTGGAAAAAATTATGTCGTAGGAAACCCTGATACCATTAGGTCCCCCCGGGGAATCTGTAACTTCAGAAGATTTTTTTTGCGACCTATTCTACCAATTTTTAAAAAAACGAAAACAAAGCTCCTTTGCTTGTTTTTTTTTAACCCAAAATGTATTTAACAAAAAAAATGTTTTTTTTTATTTTGGTAATTGTCAATCTTTCTTCTCGTGAAATTGGATTTCTTCAGTAAGTTTCCTGCTTAGTTAGTGCTGAAACATACATTGCGTTTTAGCGGGAGCGTTTCAACGGGTCCTGTTTGGCGGGATGACAACAGCCCATAGTTTTTAATCGGATAGTCCACATATATGCGGTTAAGACGCAGCCACAGGATGCGGCGGTAACATGCTGCGGTCAAACAGGACGACTGGACGACCGGAAAGCAACGACAGGTCGAAAACGACAAGGTCAGTTAAATGAGAGCGTTCATATAGTGTGTTTGTTTTGATCCGGTTTCTTGATTTATGATGTTTTTGATGTTTTACATGGATAAATTTATTCAATGTGTACAAGATCATCCCTTAATATAAGAGTACAGTGATCGCAATTTAAGGGAAAAAAGTTGGCATGCCGTAGGGAAAATCACCTGGTACCATCAGGTCACCTCTGGAGTCTGTAACTTCAGAAGATTCTTTTGCGACGTATTCTACTACTACTACTACACGTCATGTTATGTTTCTTTTGTAGTATCTAAAATGTATTTTTGACAAAATATTTTTTTCTTACATTTGCGTATATAATAGTCAATCTTTCTTCTGGTGAAATTGGATTTCTCCAGCAAGTTTCCTGCTTAATTATATGTGGACGTACAGTATTTAAAAGTTCATCAAAAGAGTTAATAAACATCATATAGTATTCAAAAAATTTACTCTCATATTTTCGAATATTATCATAAAATGTAGAAAATATTTTACTGTTTTCGGGCTCACAGCGGAAAGGATGGACCCAATATATTCTATTCAACAAAAACAATTTCCACATTTGACAATTTTCTCACTGCTGATAGAACCAGACTGGACACAGTGACTCCTGTTTGAGCGTTCTTAACGGAGAGTGTAGCCGAAGGCCATCCCGCCAAACAGGACCTGTTAAAACGCTTCCGCTAAAACGCAATGTATGTTTCAGCACTTATATGTGGACGTACAGTATTTAAAAGTTCATCAATAGAGTTAATGAAGATCCTATAGTATTCAAAAATTTTAGTTTCATATTTTTGAATATTATCATAAAATGTAGAAAATCTTTTACTCTTTTCGGGCTCACAGCGGAAAGGATGGACCCAATATATTCTATTCAACAAAAACAATTTCCACATTTGACAATTTTCTCTCTGCTGATAGAACCAGACTGGACACAGTGACTCCTGTTTGAGCGTTCTTAACGGGAGATGTGTAGCCGAAGCGCTTTCATCCCGCCAAACAGGATCCGTTAAAACGCTTCCGCTAAAACGCAATGTATGTTTCAGCACTTATATGTGGACGTACAGTATTTAAAAGTTCATCAAAAGAGTTAATGAAGATCCTATAGTATTCAAAAATTTTAGTTTCATATTTTTGAATATTATCATAAAATGTAGAAAATCCTTTACTCTTTTCGGGCTCACAGTGGAAAGGATGGGCCCAATATCTTCTATTCACCGGTTTGTTGAGTAAACCAGCCGCTTCAAAAACACAATTTCCAAATTTGATAATTTTGACAGCAAGACCTACAAACTATAACTATTCTCTCGGCTGATAGAACAAGACTGAACACAGTGACTCCTGTTACAGCGTTTTAACGGGAGATATGTGGCCGACGCGCTTTCATCCCGCCAAACAGGACCCGTTGAAACGCTCCCGCTAAAACGCAATGTATGTTTCAGCACTTAAGCTTTGTAGAACGGTGAGGAATATAAATATGAACAGATTCTTTTTTCTTTATAAATATATTTTTGTTACTCACCTCTTCCAGCAAACTCGTAATGTTTTAACTTTAAATGCGGTGGTCGATTTGGATTCGGATGAACTAAAGACTGTTGTCCTTCGTGGAAACTTGTGAAAAGCCCATATTTCGCATCGAAAAGATTAGCGCAGATAAGCTCAAACCATTCACGGCGAAGTCCGCCCCAGTCAATTCCTTAAAAGAGAACGAAAATCAATTGTACACGTTAAATATAACGTCAAAACACATACCTTGCTCTCCAAAAAAGGTAATTTCAAAATTTTTACACCAATCCGACACAGAAAAGTTCTTGGTTGCTTTCATACTGCTTTCTAGTAACTTCTCTCTCCTAACCTCCATCGCTAGTTTTTCATGGTAGTGTTTTTGATGATATTTTCTAACTTCATGGTAAAAAAAGTCTTGCTTATCCTAAAAAAGATAAAACTTCTATCTAAAAAGGCACTTTACTAATAGGAAACTCTGAAAGAATTAGACTTTACCTTAAATGTTTCTGATCCTCCCATATTTTTAAGCAAAAATTGAGCGAAAGTCGCCGCTATGACGTTTCTTTCTTTCGAGATCAATTCTATTTTTGGTTGACAACCATCATCGATAACAAAGGAATCACCGCTGTCGCTTAACTTTAAGGTTTCCGATTGAAAAATAAACTAAAATTCGGAAAAACATAAAATGGTAAAATCATAATAACACAAACTAGCATTAGTTGCTTGATTTGCTTTTCTGGTATTTAAAAATAGGGAAAAACAGCCATCTTGTGTTTTTTTTAAAAGAAAAAGTTATAATAAAATTTATATTTACTCAACCGGACACCCTAATTTATTGATCTGTTTTTAAAGCGTCTCATTTTTTTCTGACACTTGTGTATAACTTTCAGATAATCATAATTGATTATTTACTTTAAAAAAATCGACATTTTCTCTGTGATAATGTTAAGTTTAACATAAATCCATTATAATTAATTTAGGATAAACTGTCTTATTTTAAAGAGACATTTAAGGTAGGCTTTGTGAACTGTCAAAACGTCAAAAATTCGAAGAGACGGAACAATTGTATTTTAAATAGTGGCACGATATAAACACATTTTAGGGAGTCTAACAGTGCTTTTCTATTTTTTAGAAATTTGTATTGTACAGGTTTGTTTGGCAAACATATTTAATTCGACAAGGTAGAAATTCACCAACATTAAGTCTGGAAGAAAAATTGAGGTTGAATGATAGTGGTAATAAGTATAAAACATTTCAAGAAGCTGCAAACATTTTTAATTTCAGACATCCAGATAAAAGTATTTACAATAAAACTGTAAAAAAAATATTTATTAAATATAAGACTTGTGGAGATGTACAGGGTCTTTTATTATATTTACGTGGCTTCTGGAACCTTTATTTTTAAAGACAGAAAAAAATGTTTTATATAAGAATTGTAGGATTTTTTCCATATTATCTTTAAAAATTATCAGTAAAAAAATATCACAATAAAAAAATGAAAAATATAGGCAACTTCAACTTTCTTAAATGAAACACCCTGTATATTATACGCTACAACGAAAGATCTTTTTCCTGATTCAATTATATATATATATATATATATTATATATATATATATATATATATATATATATATATATATTATATATATATATATATATATATATATATATATAATTGATAATATTTGGATGAACCATTTTTGAGATATTTTAGGTTAAATTATTAATAAATTACAAAACAGTTTCATATTCGTATTAAGAAAGCCATGGAAACAATAAAATTGTTATGTTGCTGAATTTGGAAGGTTTTCTCTGACCAATAATGTTTATTTTTGTGATTAAACATTCCTGCTAAAGTAAAGGAAGACTTTCGGTGAATAGAATTTTCTTTAAAAACTTTGGATCCCGCTGCATAAACCAGCTATTTTTAATGCATACTTAGGTTTGTCCTGCATGTTTTGTTCAGGAAGATTCTGAACGGACATAAATTTATAGGATAAAATTTGTTAAATTTAAGGTTAAATAAATTTTATAATCTTTTAACAGATGCACAAGATTGATATTTCAGGATTTTAAATTATTAAAAGTAGTTAGTGCTAGTCCAATAGAAAAAGTATAATAATTATCCTGAAAAACGAGCATATCCAAAACTTTGTTTTAATTTCGTGCTGCAGTCCTTTTTTTATTTTGAAGCTTATTCGTTCAATAAACTTTCTTACTATGTATTTAGTAGTATCTATAGATGGTACCCGTTGTTAAGGATATAATAAGTAATATTCCCTTTGCACTGTCGTCACATTATTATTGTTACCATAAAAAAAAGCATAATAGAAATTTTTTGTTCTTCTGAATAACCCATCGACAAAAAAGTAATACATACTACTTACATCTTTTCTCTATATGAAAATATATTAATCAACAAATGGACTTATTTTCCAAGTTCGCTTATATAATTTTGGATTGTTAATTAGGTTTTCGTGATAAGAATAGTACTACTAGCAGTATTGTAAATCTCCACATTAAAATAGGGTTTAATGAAAAAGAAGGATAAACACAGACGTCTGTGAGACCAGCGATATTAAGGAACACAGAGCACGCTTAGTAATTGGATTGGGGCAGTCAGTGAATAGCGTGTGCCGTTAGATGTCGTTTGGAATCCTTATTAAAATGCAGGTCCCCTTTGGATGACACTACCCAGACGGTAATGAAGGGTAATTCAGGGGTAGTATTATTTGTATAACACCAGTGGTGACTACTGCGTTGTCTTAAAAAGTGGCGGAACTGAGGAAAGATGATTGAAACATAAATTACCCGGCACCCATGGTACCTAGTACCCAAGTTTCTTACAAGACTTCGTGGGCTGTTATATAGATAAAAAAAAGTACATGGCTTGGTTAACTGGATTTCAGTAAAGCTTTCAAAACTTTAAAGTACAAAATGCTCTTCGCTTAGCTTCGCTATTTTGGATTGTCAAATAAGTCAGTAAAGTTTTTTAAGACATAGGAAATAAAGCCTACTGTGTAGATGTAAAAAAACGATTTTTTTTTGCAAATGTTAACTCTATATTTGATACTACTGGCGGAACACATATGTAAGCAGATGATATGTGTAATTATGTGCAATATTCAAAATTCAGAAATATGTGGACATTATGTAAATTTGTACACAGTTTTCATTGTTTATTGCTTTTAATAAAAATAAAATTTGGTCAAAAAAGTGGATGAAGTAAAGGGTTAGTCCTTCTTTACATTTATGTTTTAAACTCAATTTTATCTGCCGTAGACTCTGGGCCTACATTCAGTGTGATCATCCCCAACAAGGGTGAAACACGTGTAATCAAATTGGCTGGACCCAGGGTTATCCATTTATTTGGGGGCCTTGTAGTTTTAAAACAATCAAGCTTAGTAGTATACCTACCAGGATCTTTGATTTTTTTTTATTTTCATTAAGGAGCCTTTATGCCCAAAGAAAGTCTACCTTTTTGTTATTATGTATAACAAGGCTTAATTTTGAATTTATATATATATATATATATATATATATATATATATATATATATATATATATATATATATATATAAAAAAAAATCTGAAAAGAGGTGGAAATGATAATTAAAGGCCACTTTAAGAATTAACTTTTTATTGAAAAGCGAGCTTTCGAAAAACTTTTTTATCAAAATTAAATAAAAAAATGATTTCTTTCAGTGAAACCAACAAAAAAATTCTCCTTTTACAAAGTTCTTTACCAAGGGAGTTGAAAACATGAAAAGGTTTATAGAATGAAGAACAAAACTTCATTCACAACCTCTTAAACTACATTGACTTTAACTTGTTTTAGCAGTGGATCGTTGCCACCATGTTACTAACAAGACTTTAGGAGTGAAAGAAATATAACAAAAAAAAGTAAAAAAAATAAAATATATATATATTAATATAAATATATATATATATATATATATATATATATATATATATATATATATATAATTTATATTTTTTTTTCCGGGTTTTTTTTGGGATAATACAAAAAACAGTTTTTATTTAAGCAATTTTCATAAACCCTTCAATTAAATTTTTATTTTCAGGGAAATTTTTTTTTTTAATAACAAATTAATCGAAACAAAAAATTTTTTTTTTTTAAAATTTTACCAAATAAAAAAAATTTTTGTAATTTAGTTAATTTTTATTATAAAAAAATAATATATACCTGATGAAGGCCCTTTTCCGGGAAACGCATACGACAAAAATTAAAAAAGAAAATCTTAGAAGCAATGTTTTTTATTCCTGACCTTATCCCCAAGAAAATCCAAAAATGTTGGAAAACATAAAAATATATCAAGGCAAATAAAGAAAGCAAAATAAATATATATATATATATATATATATATATATATATATATATATATATATATATATATATATATATATATATATATATATATATATATAATATATATATATATATATAATATATATATATATATATATATAATATATATATATATAAAAATATATATAATATAATAAAATATATAAAAAAAAAATAATTATTTTTATAAAATATATATATATAATATATATATATATATATATATATATATATATTTTATTATTATATTAATGTGTTAAAAAAGTCCCGACCCCTTAATAATTCGGGAACGCACCCTTTTCAAAAAGGCCAAAGAAAAATTTGATCTTCAGACACATTAGGAAATCTTTGCATATACAGGAGGATCACAACAGTAGTAGAGACCAAAGACCTTTTTTAAATGGAAGGTATATTTTTTTTTTATTTTGATTTAGAAATTTAAAAAACTTCATGTAACATACGAACCAACTTAAACAATTAAAGATGCAATGGTTTAAAAGTACTTATCAATAAAAATGTTATTAGTTACTTTTTAAACGTTTTTACCTGTTGAGAATTTCATTACTTTTTTAAAAGGGCAGATTACCATAAATTTTTTATTAAAATTGAATTTTTTTATAAATTAGTTTTAATTATAGTTTATTTAGTTAACACTGAAAAGAGAAAGAATCACCTTCTTTGATTCGAGGTTATTTTTAACAATTTCATATAACTTCTTACCTCGCTTTTTTAATTTTCATCGGTAAATGTATTTTTTATAATAACAAATTAACGCAAAAAATTTTTTTTTTAAAATTTTACCAAATAAAAAAATTTTGATTGGATTAATTTTATTATAAAAAAATAATATATCCTGATAAGGCCCTTCCAGGCCAAAGTCACACTACAAAATTAAAGAAAATTACCAGTAAAACGTTTTTATAATTTCCTACCTTATCCCCAAGAAAATCCAAAAAAAGTTGGAAAAACATAAACAATAATTTAAGGAAAGGTCAAAGAAAGAAATAAACTTTTTATATATATATATATATATATATATATATATATATATATATATATATATATATATATATATATATATATATATATATATATATATATATATATAATATATATATATATATATATATATATATATATATATATATATATATATATATATATATATATAATATATATATATATATATATATATATATATATATATATATATATATATATATATATACTGTGTTAAAAAAAGTCCCGGACCCCCTTAATAATTCGTGAACGCACCCTTTTATCAAAAAGTGTCCAAAGAAAAATTATAGATCTCTTTCAGATCTACATTAGGAAGATAACTTTGCATATACAGGAGGCATCACAACAGTAGTAGAGACCAAAGTTACCTTTTTTTAAATGGAATGGTATATTTTTTTATGTATTTTCCGATTCTACGTAAAATTTTAACAAAACTTCATGTAACATACGCTATACCTAACTTCAACAGATTAAAAGATGCAATGGTTTAAAAAAGTACTTTATCAATAAAAATGTTATTAGTTACTTTTTAAACGTTTTTACCTGTTGAGTAATTTCATTACATTTTTTAAGTGTCAGATTACTCATAATTATTGTCTTATTAAACACTTGAATTAATTTATAAATTAGTTTTAATTATAGTTTATTTAGTATGAACACTGAGAGAGAAAGAATCACACTTCTTATGATTCGAGGATTCGGAGATTGCGAGCGATCTTACCAACAAACCCAAGACCTTTTCAATGCAACATTTCAAGACCACACACCAATTTCGAAATCTACAGTGATAAGAACAATTCAGAGATTTGAACAAACTGGAAGTTGCAAAGGCCGTCAACGAACAGAGAGGCCAAAAACCGTAAGCAATGATCAAAAAAGTCTAGAAATACTACAACATTTTGTTGAAGACCCAAATTTATCATTACGCCTAGTTGCCAACCAGTCAGACGCTAGTTTTATATCCGTTCGAAATGTCCTAAAAAGCAATAAATTTCATCCTTATAAAATCACCTTAGTAGAGGAATTATTTGAAGATGATTTTGACCGCCGCTTAGAATTTTGTGAGATCATGATGCAAAAATGTGAAGAAACTCGATTTTTAAAAAACATTGTTTTTTCTGATGAATCGACGTTTATGCTGAATGGTACAGTGAATCGACATAATTGCAGATATTGGTCAGATGAAAATCCGCACTGGATGCGTGAGACACATACCCAGTAACCTGAAAAGGTAAATGTTTGGGCAGGTATATTTGGTAACAGGATAATAGGACCATTTTTTATTGAGGATAATTTAAATTCCACCCGATATCTGGATTTGCTGGAAAATCAGATAGTAACAGAAATAAGAAGACATGCTAATGCTAATTTTCATCAAATATGGTTTCAACAAGATGGCGCCCTCCTCATTTTGGAGTTAATGTAAAAAGATTCTTAGATACGACTTTTTCAAATCGTTGGATTGGCAGAAGAGGTAAATTGAATGGCCAGCAAGAAGCCCTGATCTTACACCCCTAGACTACTTTCTCTGGGGGCATTTAAAAAATAAAGTTTATGTGACAAAGCCGGAAAATATTAATATATTACAAGACAGAATTAGAGCAGAATGTGAATTGATAACTCCCGATATTTTAGAAAACGTAGCAAATGCTTTTTACTACAATTTGGCACATTGTTCAAGGGGGCCATTTTCAACATTTAATTAAATAGGTTTATTGTTTAAATACTTTTTTTTGTATCGTTTCTTTTTTTATGGGTTAGTATTTGCATGTTTAATTTATAATAAATTTTACATTTTTTTAAGTTAGGTATAGCATATGTTACATGAAGTTGTGTTAAAATTTTGCGTAGAATCAGAAAATACATAAAAAAATATACCATTCCATTTAAAAAAAGGTAACTTTGGTCTCTACTACTGTTGTGATGCCTCCTGTATATGCAAAGTTATCTTTCTAATGTCCTAATGTAGATCTTAAAGAGATCAATATTTTTTCTTTGGAGCACTTTTTGATAATAAGGCGCGTTCACGAATTATTATGGGGGTCCGGAACTTTTTTAACACAGTGTATATATATTGTGGATATCATGTTACGGAAAAAAGGCTTTTAAAAAAATAATGCAATAATAATCTATGATAAAACTAGTGGCCAATACACAAGTGTATAAGGCGATCAAAGGAGGAATAAAAAATATAACAAAAATTAAGGCGTAATAAATAACAGAAACATCTACTTCAAACTAACATCTTACCTTTGTAGAAGGACATAACCTAAAAGTAAATAATCTCTTTGGTATAAACTTTAATATCAATTCCTTTATAATGAGCTGTTTAGGGGATACGTAACACAGCACTTTTTTAGGCTTTGACAGTCTCTCTCCTTTTACGCCGATCAGTTTTGCATCGTAGCAAATGTTGTGATTTTTCGTTGCCACATTTTTTTGAACAAGAGTCGAATCAATACCTAAAAAAATAATTTGGGTTTTAGAGGCTTTTTGCATTAATGCTGAAGTACGTCCCGGTGGTATGCATAAAAAAGGATGTTTCAATATATTAGTTCCATTTGAGACCAGGACGTTTTAAAAGTTATGGACTGACCGAGAAGCTCGACAACTGATTCCAACATAGCGCAAAGAAGGATAGAGCCAAGACAGGCAAAAATATTTAACTCAACTTTGTCAAAAATCGCTTTTTATGTTTTAATCATTGACGTGTAAAACACAAATGTTTTTTGCCACTAAAATTAGGTTATCTATTTGGCCCGTCGTAGCTCCATATCTTTCGGACTTTTTTTTCTATGTGACCTGCAAATAAAATGTGTTTCTGAAAGACCAGTTCATAATCTGTACAACGTCAATACTTGGGATTCACTATATAAATATATAAATAGGATAAAATAACTTACTATTTAAAACAATAATATCAAAGTCACCATTATGCAGCTCTGTCCCTTTATACTTGATTGTAGCGTGGTAGCAACCCTCTCTGATAAATTTCAGTTGAACACTGACTCTATGACTTGCCCAATCATAATCTAATGATATTGAGTATTTTTCCTCCTCAATTTCTAAGATGTTTTCACGTGAAGTCGAGCCTAGTGGAACTATATGAACAGTATATCCCTAAAAGAAATACCAACAATATATAGAATGTTTCGGTTTATGTCCAACATTTGGGAGGATATAGATAAAATAAAATAAATAATACAAGAATTTACTGGGGGTTGCTTCTTCGCGTGGAACCAAGGCAACCCCATTGAGAAGTGATCAAATATTGACTCCCCTATTAATATGAGTAAAAAAGTTGTAAACCTACCATATTTTATTTCCGTTGACCCAGAGCTGTCGGTAATTGAATTAAAATAATTGAAAAATCGTATTCAATTACTTCTCAGTAATTGAATTACTTTAGTTCAATTACTTTCCGGAAATGGTAATTGTATTCAGATTTTTAATTAATAGGATAATGTAATCGTAATTGGTTACTGATTTTTACGAATCCCAAGTAATTTAATTACTTAGAAAGTAATTCGATTACTAAAAAGTATCAATGCGATCGGTTTTGTTTGTATACTTTTTTAACCGGTTATATTGTAAAAAAACTTGTATAAATTGGTTGTCGTATTTCATCCTTAATTATAGGTACCGGGTGGTGCGTCGCCGAGCGGAACATAAGAAATCCCATGTAAATTGTAAGGGGATCAATTATTGGCTCCCCTGTACATTTTACAGAAAAAATGTAAGATAACTTTTTGAAGAGACCAATCTGACAAGCCCTCGTGCCAAGTTTCAAAAAAATTTAATAAGCGAATCTTAAATTATTCAATTAAATGTAATATTACCAAATTTTCGGTTCAGGTAAAACCAAACAGACACCAGTAAAATGAATATTGTCCCTGACATGAGGAAAAGAGTCAATAAATCAGTGACAGTCGGTATTTGAAAAAAATATGAATTATTCAATCCACTAAAAAGTATCCATAATTAAGTGGCATTATGCGGGAAACAGTTTTAGAGCAGAATCTGAAATGTTTTCAGCTTATTTCCCACCAAGCCCATTCCGTCCATTTCAACTATTAAACGTATTGTCAGTAAGTTCGAGTCCAAAGGTACCGTAATAAATAATTGTAAATGTTCAACTCAGGATATCGAAAATAGAGCCGAAGAAAGAGAGAACAGAGATCTTAATCTTCTATGAGTGTGAAGGAAAACAAAATGGTTAGTACGAGGGTTCTTGGGCAAGAGGTAAATAAACATCATACAACGGTATTGCGCACTTTGAAAAAAACAAATATTATTCGTATAAATTCAAAAAACATCAAGAGCTGCAAGAAGGAGATGAAGAGCGATGGCATTTTGTTTGGAAACAATGGAAAGAGCAAATAACTATAGGAATTTTTTAAGACATATTTGTTTTACCAATGAATGTACATTCACCATCAACAACCAAATGTTCAGAATTGCCGGTGTTGGAGCCAAGAAAATGAACATAGCTTTGTTCATACTCGGGCACAATATCCCCAAAAAATAAATGTAGTCGTGGGAATTATCGGACACCATATCATTGGACCCTTTTTTAAGGACTATAACCTGACAGCAGAAACCTATTTGGAGTTATTTCAAAATCAAATTGGACCCGCCTTGGAAGAAGTTGTTCGGGAAGATCAAATGATCTGGTACCAAATGGATGGCATTATGGGCGGGCCAACCGCCCATAATGCCCGGATGGTTAGAGAGTACCTGAAAAATGCTTTTAACGGCAATATTATTAGTCCACGGTACCGGATACTTTGGCCAGCCAGGTCACCTGATCTTTCACCAAATGACTTTTTTCTGTGGGGTCACTTAAAAGCTGTCATTTATAAAAGTGTAAAATTTGAGAATCTAAACCAGCTACAAAACGCTATTTCGTTAGAATGTAATAAAATTTCGCAATATCAACTTAGCAACGTTAGAAATGAATTTTATGATCGGTTGGGATATTGTTTAGCTGTTAATGGTGGGTTGATTGAACATTTGATTAATTTATGTTTTTGTGTAATTCTTTATTATTTTTAAAAAAGTTATTGTATTTTATTTCATTTTATTTTTCCACACCTAGTAAAATATTAAGAGTTCAGTTCTCTCTTTTTTGGGATCTATTTTCAATCTTCTGAATTAAACATTTACAATTATTTATTGCGATGGCTTTGGACTCGAATTTACTGACAATACGTTTAATGGTTGAAATGGACCAGATAGGCTTGATGGGAAAATAAATTAAAAATACTTCAGATACTGCTATTGGTTTAATTAAATTCTAGTATGATAAAATTAATTTTTAATGATCGATAGTAATAATTCTTATTAGTTAAACTTAATTGTTACATTAAATAAAAGGTTTATAAAAAAATAATGTTAACGTGTCTTTTACTTTGAATGTAATGGTTGTAAGATTGATGAAACGAAAAAAAATATTCCTTGTATTCGGCTGTGCGTCAGATTTGACAAAGCCTTATAAAAAATTGTTTGCTGGTGGCTGGTGTCTGTTCGGTTTTACCTGAACCGAAAATTTGGTAATTTTGCAATTATATTTAATTGAATAATTTAAGATTCGCTTATTAAATTTTTTGAAACTTGGCATAAGGGTTTGTCAGATTGGTCTCTTCAAAAAGTTATCTTACATTTTTTCTGTAAAATGTACAGGGGAGCCAATAATTAACCCCCTTAAAATTTACATGGGATCCTATGTTCCGCTCGGCGACGCACCACCCGGTATGTTCTCCAAAATTAAACACACAATAATTGGTAACCACGCTATATGCCTATTTTTTTCTTTTTCCGCGTGCGTAAAGTTGTCACTTTACGCACGCTGTACTATTGTGTAAACTTATAAGACCATTCTAACTAATTATAAGGCTAACTCTTACAAGGTCACTTATTCATCTAAGATTTAAAAATATGGTCTTGAATAATTTTCCTATCGATTAAGAATTTACAAAATATTTATACAGATAAGTTCAAATCACTTTAATGCAAGTCAAACTGCTTTTATTTATAGCCTGTAAGAGGGACTTAACTATTTAGTTCCAGATAATTCATTTTGAAAAAAAAACAATTGATATATTAACATATAGTACCTTAAATGAAGATTATCTAGAATTTTAAGGAAAATCAAAAATAAATTAACTTACACAGTTTCACAAAATAAATAATATTTTTTGTTGGTTAGTTAAGCAATACTATGTTTTAAAAATAAAATGGTTCAACATCTTCCCAGTAAAACCGAATAAATCCTTTGACAAAATTAGGAAAACCCCTTTATCTCTAATTTAAGAAGTTTCCTCTACAACTTTTATATTAACAGTTGTTTAACTATTTTAAAAATAGTTTACCTATTATAAAGTTATATCGGAAACTTCTTGAACCATAGGAAAAATATCTTTTTCCCTAATTTTGAATTCGGTTTTACTAAAAAGCTCCTCAATTCTTATTTGTTTTTGTTTGGATCTACGAGGTGGCACAAGAATCGAGATATGGTCTCTCTCTGAAAAGTCCAGAACCTTTGTTTAATAAACAAAATGTAAAAAAAATAAAACGCATTTTTTCTACTTATTTTGCTCACAACTTAATAAGTCTTGGCCACAAAAAAATTGTAAAAAGAAAAAAAATCGTATTTAAATTTTGATGAAACACCAAGCCGAATTTCGTTAAAATTGGTTCGAGAGTTTTTACACAATAATTTTGCACTCCAATTTTGTTAAAAAAATTTGCAAATTGGATAGGGTACATAATTTGAAACTTGGATATTATTTTTTCTTCACATTTTAAACACCTTTTTTTAATATAAATATAATTCATGTGCCCTCAGCAATTTTTCTTTGAAAGTGTTAGACAATGTAATAGTCTTAATAACACTAAAATCTTGGACTTCCATTGTCTTTATTTGTTAATTAATACACAACGTTTCGGTTACTGATGTATCTCCAAACTTTTTTAAGTGTTAACTAAAGACTATTCTTAAGAGCTAGGACTTACATAATATCCTATATTTGACCGACTTTTTACGGTTCAGCAACGGCTGCGGGATATTCGGAATGTCGATACTAGGTTTGCTATATACATTTTGGTTGTTTGCAATTATTACAGCTTCTTTAAATTTTCTTTTCTTCCACTGGGTTTTTTTATAAATAATTTTTGCTTTCGACCATTGTATGCGGTGTTGTTATGACCAAGCGTGTTTGGCAATCCCTATTTTCGATGTTTCACCTGGTTCCTTACATTTTTTGTGTTTTTTTACCTCTAATTGCAAGTAGTCTTTTTGTTTTCCCGATGTATACCTCACCATATTCACAGGGAATTTGGTAAATACAGTTATTATTTAAAACATTGTTGTCCGATCTCGTCTTAGCAAGAATACTTCTTAAAGTGGTTGGGAATTTAAATTCCGTTTTAATATTATACTTATTCGCAATTCTGCGAATCTTTTTCGAAGTTTCTTTAATAAACGAAATTGTCATAGATATTTGGTCCTGTGGGGTCTTGTTTAAGTTAGAGTTTTTTGTCTTATCTTCATATTTTTCGATTGTTTCCTTAACCAGTCTCTCACTGTAGCTGTTTTGCTTAAGATTCCTAGTTATATTACTTAGTTCATCTTTTAGGGATTCATAATGTTACATAAGGTCACTGCGCGGTTATATAGAGTATGTATGAACCTTTTTAGTTATCACTGGAAAACGGTTGGCGATACATCACTAACCGAAACGTTGTGTAACAATTAACAAATAAAGACAATGGAAGTCCAAGATTTTAGTGTTATTTAAACCATCAGCAATTGTTTAAATTTATAAACATTTTTTTTTTAAATAAATTGACTATCTCCGCGAATTTTTATTGAAAAATTTTACTGAAAATATTGTCAATTGGATTGCAGTTTGAAGGTATAGGGATCTAACAATAGCAATTAAGTGTTCGCCCTGGTATAGATATTGTTGTTATATTTAAATTGTATAAACAAAATAATTAGGCGCAGAAGGGCGCCAAAATCATCCAATTATTGTTTTTAAAAAAGCGTTTAAAAGCTAATGAACTTTAGTATATATGTTTTTAAAAAATAAATGTCCAAGTCCCATATTCTGGAATGTACTCATATGAAATTAAATTGCAAAATTATTGAGCCAAAACTATTGGACCTATTTTAATTACATTTGGCATGATGTTTCATCATAGTATAATTTTTTTCTGGCTGGCTAGGAACTCAAATATATCCAATAACTCTTGTCTTCTAATGGATAAGACTTGGTCTAAAACGTAAAACTACTGTAAGAAACTATTTTCGTACTTTTTATAATTTGGACCACCAGGTGGTAGAGGAGCTTTCCTCGCCTGCCCTCGTGAAGTCTCAGGACGTTTCGAGTTCTGGGCGGTAAGTCAGTTTTCCTTCTTCCTCTTTTAGTTTTCCTTCTTCCTCTTCTTTCTTTTTCTTTCTCTTTTTTCCCACTCTACTAAAATTTGGAAATAATGATGATGGCACACCCGAACGTAAAGTTATCCGAGGTAAAATACCCTCATTCGGTTTCCCGGGCGAGGAGTACATTTGGGGGGCCACCATCGAAAAGTCTGATATCCTTCACAAATATATGTGGGCTTAACTCCAACGTAAACTCTGTTCACCATTATCTTCAATCCTCCAAACCCCACATACTAGTTCTCACCGAAACCCAAATAAGTCCCAAAACAGCAACCAACCACCTCCTTTTCCCAGGTTATGAACTCATTTCATCTTTTCGACCCCATGGCGGCGTTTGTGCTTACGTTCGCAACGACCTAGCTTGTGCTAGGGTTTCTAACCTCGAATCGGGTATGCCTGATATTCTTTGGCTTAAACTTTCTGTCAGATCTTCTACCAAATTTATCTGCTTTATATACCGGTCCCCGTCCGACAATTCCTACATCGAGCTCTTTGATTTCCTTTCAATAAAGATCGACAATATTATTTCCCAGTTTCCATTGGCCGAAGTAATCGTTCTCGGGGATTTTAATGTTCATAATAAGGATTGGCTAGGATCCACAAAAACTGATACACAAGGCAGGGCAGCAGAAAATTTCGCAATCAGCAACTCGCTCACCAATGTAATTATGGAACCTACCTACTTTCCTAGGGTTGCCACCCATAATTCTAACCCCCTAGATCTCTTCCTTACTTCCACCCCCGAACTCTATCAAGCATCAGTAACTGCTCCCCTTCATCGCTCTGACCATGGTTTGGTCACCGTATCTTACTCCACTCATTTTGAGGCAACTGAAAGCATGCCGCTACGATCCGTCTGGCACTACAATTCGGCCGACTGGGATGGTCTGAGAGATTTCTTTGCCAGCTAACCTTGGGATCCTTTCGAAATATGTAAAAAAATTACCGAAACAATTCAACTAGGCATTGAGACCTATATTCCCCACACTAAAAAGAAACCCATAACTTCAAATCACAAACCGTGGTTTTCTAAATCCTGTGACAAAGCCAGACTTTTAAAAATTCAAGCTCACAAAAAGTTTCTTCAAAACCCCAGTCCCGAAAATCGACAGGCTAGCATCGAAGCGAGAAATCAGTATAATCAGACCATCTCAGAAGCAAAAGACCGTTTTAACAATCGAATAAAAGATAAAGTTCTCTCTTGCTCAAATGGCAGTAAAGCTTTCTGGTCCTTTGCCAAAAATATTAGTCAGAACTTTTGCACAAATTCTTTTCCACTCTAATCTCTGAAGATGGAATTGTTCTACCTCCAAAGGAAAGCCGAACTATTTGCCAAACAATTTGCTGCCAATTCTACGCTTGATCCTCCTGTTAATCTTCCCCTTCCAACAGTTGTCCCTGTTTCTCATAAAATTTCCGATATAATTTTTAAAGTCAAACAGATCAAGCGTATTCTTTCTTCTCTTAATACTAAAAAATCGTCCCGAGCTTGCACCCATCTTAACTCGCCTCTTTCGAATCTCTTACGACACGGGCATTTTCCCGGAGAGTTGGAAAGCTGCACGTGTGCAACCTGTCCCCAAAAAAGGATCCAAAGTCTCCCTTCTAACTATAGACCTATATCTCTTCTTTCAGTTGTTTGCAAAGTAATGGAAAAATTCATTAATTCCCAAATCTTAAAGTATCTGGAAAAACATAAGATCTTACATGATAGACAATATGGATTCCGTCACAGTAGATCCACAGCTGATCTTCTTTCCTTTGTCTCACGCAACTGGAACAAGTCCCTTGAGTTTCTTGGTGAATCCCAGATCGTTGCTCTTGACACATCCAAAGCTTTCGATCAGGTCTGGCATGATGGGCTTCTTAACAAACTTCCTTCTTACGGTCTTCCACCTAAGCTTTGCTCTTGGCTTTCCAGTTTCCTTTCTAATCGACGTATATCAGTTAGTGTAGATGGTCATTCCTCCAGCTTCTACAAAATTAATGCTGGGGTGCCCCAGGCTCAGTGCTGGCACCCACGCTGTTTCTTCTACACATTAACGATCTTCTCTGTTCCACAATCAATCCCATTCATAGTTTTAATGACGACAGTACCCACCACTCTAGTATTCAATTTCTTAAGCCACCGTGTAATCCAGATTTCGAAAACAAGCGCAGGTCAATGCAGATATCTCTTTCAAAAGACCCCAAACTTATCTTGGATTGGGGCGCCAAAAATCTTGTTCAGTTTAATGCCTCGAAAACACAGTCATGTTCGCTGTCGCGAAAAAAGTCTGCAAATGCTCATCCCTTACATATGAGCGGCCAAGTTATGCAGAACAAAAAGTCGTTTAATCTTGTCGGCGTTACTACTGAGAATAACCTCAACTGGCACAAGCACATTTCATCCATAGCTTCGGCAGCTTCAAAAAAGATTGGATTTCTCTTCCGAGCCAGAAAATATTTCTCTTCTTCCAATCTGTACACTCTGTATGTATCCCAAATCAGACCCTCCTTAGAATATTGTTCTTATGTCTGGGGGATGGCGTCCCCTACAACACTTAGCATTCTGGACTCCATTCAAAGAAGAGCCGATCGTCTTATTAATGATCCAACGCTCACAGAAAGGCTTTCTCTTCTTGCCCACCGTCGAGCTGTAGGGGATCTGTCGCTTTTCTATAGGTATTTTCACGGCTTCTGCTCAGAGGAGTTGGCCAGTATAATTCCTTCTCTGGCAGCTCCCAACAAAGCAACACGTAGTGCAACTTTTATGCATCCTTTTACAGTTCAGTTAGAGAGGCCCCGAACTTCCCGCTTTCTTCGTTCCTTCATCCCTAGAGTGTCAAGACTATGGAACCTGCTGCCCGCAGAAGTTTTTCCTTCTCCTCCCAATCTCCAAAAATTTAAGTCCCGTGTGAACAAACTCCCTCTCACCACACTGAAGACACCCACGGTACGTTAGTACTTAGGCATCAGCCTTCGTGGACTGTCCCAAGATAAAAAAAACGCTATAGTACTTCCTGTTGATACGTACCCTGTGCAAAAAATTTAAAGTAAATTTTCATTCCTACCTCAGTTGGTTTACTTTCAGAATCGTATTTACAGATGTTTCCATACTCGTCTCTTGGTTCGATGTATAATAGATGCGCTACACTAGCTGTGCATACTACAGTACTACAGTGACGTATGACAACAGTTCGCTGCGCAAAGGCTGGTCCCGCTACGAAAACAGTTGAAAAAGGACTTCCTGCTACGTGTTGGTTGCTTACCATAACAGAGATTCTAAAATGCAAGTGAAAAAGTTAAATCGATAAAACAAAAAAAATTTACTGCATTATAGTATGGCTGAAATGGCTTGAAGTGAAATAAAAAATACCGGGATAGCACCACTTAAATTTGAATTTGTTCAGTGGTAAGCTTCTTTTAGGTTTTTTAAATACAATTTTGATAATTATAAATAAAACAATATTTTCTTCAATTGTCAGTCATCAGACTGACATAGTTCTTATGACTATTGCCGCAAAGTTTTTTTTATTAAAAAGAAACATAAAATGGTAATTTTTATTTTAGATTGACATTCTATCTTCTTCTTTAAATATTGAAAAATAACTGTCATATTTAATAAAGCTTGGATTTCTTTTTCAAGCCAAAAAGCATTTCTCCTAATCTCTATAGTCTTTATGTATCTCAATCACACCCTCATAACAATAGTGTTCTCATATCTAAGGAACGGCGTCTTCCACAACTCTTAGCATTCTTAATTTTATTCAAAAAAGAGGTTTTTGTCTTATTAATGATACTGCGCTTACCGGAAAGCTTTCTGCTCTTGCGCACTGTAGGCTGCAGGGGATCTGTCGCTCTTTTATAGATATATTTGCAATTTCTGCTCCGCGGATTTAAACAGTATAATTACTTTTTTAAAAAACGAATATAACCATTTCGTGTATTTTTTTCCGTAGAATTCAATAATCTTACCAGAAAAACATTTGAAACAAAAACAAAAGAGTTACAGCACGGGTGACGTATTTTTTAAATAGAATACCCCATATATTTTTATATCAATAGATAGAGATTTTCACGAGGGATTCGGTGATATAGGGGTTGCTGGGTTTATTTCCTGCGGTTGTGCTGCAATTGTCTAAAAACTGCATGATACTATAAGGATAGTTTCACCTGAAAAAAACCTGGCTACCACAGGTCACAGGTGCTTATTTGTCAAAGTCAAGAATTTTAAAAATACGTTTATTACTTTTTGGAGTAGTTTTGTATTGAGGTTTACATCAGAAGAACGGCTTCAAATTATAACTCTCTATTATAGATGTGGAGAAAACGCCAGGGAAACACAACGAAGATTTGTTGCAAATTTCCACCGAAATATATCAGTAAAACGATTTTAAAACTAAAGGTCTTATTCGAAGAAACAAAATCGTTACATATTAGAAAAAGGACTACAATGAAAAAAAGAAACCGTATTAACATAAATACAAAACTGCTTTAGAAAACCTTTTTTAGTTTTTTTCAAATTCCCCCAAGTCTAATTTTTTTAAATGTTAATTTTGACAGATAACAAGTGTCATTATAGGGAGTAACGCTGTATACCGGGTCGCCTATTTTTCTAATAAAACGTTATTTATGTATATTTGACGAGGGTTTTTTTAAGTTTCGGTTTTACAAAAAACGACTGGAAATTTTGATTTTTAATTAGGACACAACGTATATTTTTTGTTTTTTGGATCCAACAAGTAATTTTACGTCCAATCCATCAAGAAAGTTTAAACAAAAACTAAATATAATATATTTTTCTAAAAATAAGTAAAGTATTTGAAGTAATTTTAGAATAATCCACTTTGCCACTTTAGGTAAAAAAATTAAATTTAATTTAAAAATAAAATTTAGTCAAAACTTGATTTAAAAATAGTATACTCGGACATAAAATGATCTGTAGAATCCGAAAAACAAAAGATATACAGGGTGTTCCATTTAAAAATATAAATTTCCAATCATTTCCGGCAAAACCGTTTTATTAGAATACCAGCCCTACCAAGTTTTACCGAAAAGTAATCTTGTGGGTACCCGGCATATTATGGATAATTTAGTATACCCCAATATTACATTTGGTACATATTCGTAAATTACTAAATTATTTGTGTTATTAGTCGATTAATTACCTGTATTGACCAGCATGTCGGACGGAAAACTTAACTTTAGCAATATTAGCGCTGTTTGGATCAGTAGACGATCCCAGTTCGGTTATAACATTCAACTAAAACAAAAAAAAGTTATGGGCATATTTCTAAAACTTTTTTTACAAAAATTTTATGTCTAGCTTAATTTAAGAAAATACAATTGGAAATGAAATCAAATCAAATAATTTATTCATGTTACTACACATACAGTGCTTACACACGTCAGTCTTTTTTCTATGTTAACATGTACTTTTATACATATATAAAAACTCAATGTAATTATGATACATAATCTAACATCACAATACATCTAAAAATAGATTACCTAAATTTCAATACACTAAAGTTTAAAATGTTAAGAATATTAAAATATGATTACAAATATTAAAATGGAATTAACAATATTAAAATAGGATTAGAAATAGGATTAAAAGGGCCGTATTGAATTAATTACTTTTTCCTTTATTTTTAAAATTATGAGTCTTCAATTGTGAGATATCACAGTACTTTTTAAATTATATCAGTCATCAATGATACCCCCCACATGATAATATTCATTCATTCATTTCATACTATATCACAGTCATCAATGAACTCCCCACACCATAATATGCACGCTGCACAAGCCATTTTTTACATAAGATTTAAAATCTTTAGGAGATAACTCTAGTATTGTGTTATGTACTTTGTTAAGAAAACCATGTTATAATAGTTACTGCCTATTTTACTGGAATTTAATCGGTAATAATTAGGGCGAAATTTTGTATTAGTACGAGTATTATGTGTATGTATCTCATTTGCTCTAGTGAAAGTGTGTTTGTTTTGATGTGCGTTAATAAAACAAGTAATATATAAGACTTGGCAGAGTAAGAATGCCCAGTTCTTGTACTTCATGCCTTACCTCGTCCTTTCCAGCCCGCAGATTATACGTATGAAAATAAAATATGTCTGCCATCTCATAGAATAAGCAACAGTGAACATTTTAAAAATATTTTATGTACAGGATGCGCCAAAAGGTCATGGCAGATCAAAGTTACATTTTTTAAAAATTAAAAAAAACTTTGAATATAACACTAACAATAAATGGGACCTCTTCGGTCCAGGTCCCGGGGTATACGAGCTGACCCTGTCCAGCCCTATAGACCCCTATGATCTTGCAGATCGCCTGCAACAAAAAAAACCCAAAAACCTAAAAAGTAACAAATATTAATCTACTTTTCGGTGGCGAGTCGGCCACCGTTGTCAAGATAGAAACTAAAACAAAAAATTAAACTAAATTTTAAGAAATTTTTGATCTAAAACCTTAGGAAATTCTGATAGCTTTTTTACTTTTTATGATGTTTTGACATAACACACTACATTGTTTTACTTTCCTTTTATAATTGTTCCGATTGATAAAAGTAATCTTTATTATAAATAATTTTCAAGAACCATTTTTGTAATGTCTCTAAATTTTGAGATAATTTTTGTTAACACTTGCCCAACCTTATATTCCAATAATAGTCATTATTTTTTAATAATGTATTCAATTAGTAAGTTCCATTTTAAAATAGAAATAATTATTACTCCTACATAATTTATGCTTTTGGCCTCATAATTCTTTTTATCTTTATTTATGTTTATAGATTCCATATGGGCTACGTTATAAGAATAAGAAGTAAATAATAGATACCTAATTTTTCCAAAATGTATTGTAAATAACTTTTTATCAAACCAGGATTTAATTTTTAAAAAATCATTTACAATAATTATTTTAATATTGTCCCAACTGTAACCAGAATAAAACATTAGCTAATAATCTGCAAAACTTTGAATTTTTCCTATACAGTTTAAATTAAATAAATTATATAAGTAAATATTAAAAAATAATAATTATAAAATTGTACCTATATAACTAATCATTAATTTTAATAATTTTTTACGAAAAAAATATCGATATTTAGATTCTACATGAAATTTTTTTTACTGGTTACTTTACATGTCAATTTACTTGTTTTAAGATAATGAAGTTTAAAGAAAAAAAATCATTTTTAAGCATCTATTTTATTGCAGTGTACCATTGTAAACCAAAAAATATATCCAAGTATTGCTTTTAGGTTCAATTTTTCATATAGAAAGGCATACAAGCCACTAAATTAAAGAAGATTTGGTTTCACAGCACACCATGTCTTTATCAAAAATGGCTATAAAATACATATAAATATGAAAGGGTGAACGCGGAATTAAACTAAAAGGGTATGCTAACTGTTTAGACTAGACAAATGGAGAGAACCTTTTTGTTTAAAACATCTTTTAATGAAAAAAAGTGATTTTTCGCTAGAACAATGCACCAGGGTACACCTGTATTGTAAAAATGGTCAAAATTCCTTACAAGAAATTCAAATTAGTTCTCTATTCATTGAATATGAAACCGTTTAATTGTTACTCGTTTCAAAACCTAAAAATTGGATATAGTACCTGTTATTACAAAATTAAGATGATTACTTTAAATAAAGAATCTATTTTTTGCCTGTTTTTAATACTTGGAGCCAGATGACTCCATTTGCTATCCTAAAATTTATTTTGCTTACCAAATTTTCTCTTTTACTTACTTTTTTTGTGCCCCCGGAGATATCTACAACAAAATTGTCAGTATCACAGATTGGATAAGGCTGCCCATTGCGTTGATAAAAATTTACAGTAAAACACACTGTTTGACCTACTGGATGCGGTATGTTCCACTGAAAGTTTACCTGGAAAATAATTTACATTAGCTACATCTTTCTCTCTGCAACACTTATTGAATTTAAATTAAAAAAAAAGGTAGGTCTAATTATCAAAATTTTATTGTTTCTCTTCCAGTGGCGGCTCGTCAGGGTAGGCAAGGTAGGCGCCGCCTACCTTGGAAAAATGCCTTAAATGTAATTTTTAAAAATATATTATTTAATGAGTATATAAAAGGCGATCTATCTCAGCCGCCTTATTTTGATATCCAGTACGTAAGCAAATAAACTAATAACCGATGCGAAAAATCCGCCGACGTGAAGTAAGATTCGGCAGATTTATTACTTCTGCAGGCGATTGCATCGGTCGCCTTCGCTTTGACCTTCGACGATCGTCGCACATCGATTATGAGGTGCATGACAACAGGTGGACAATTATTGGTCAGAGGCACGCGACCCAATGCGACCTTTTAATTGACCTGTATCTTTTTATCCGAAATCGAAATTCCGTATAAATCTTACCGGTGCATTTTGGTTTCCGAGTTTTAATCCTAGGTAGTTTAGTGGCAAGTTTTGAAGTTTAGGCAGGCCTTTAATCCAGGAGAATTTGATTTTTGATAAGTATTTTTTAGTTATACGTGCATGTTTATCGTTCTTTTTTGTTTATAGTTAATATTAAAAAATGGAGTTAAACCCTGTGCATGACATAATTTGCTAAACTTCATTTTTTCGACTAAATGAAAAAGATCGAAGTGAAATCTTGACTATTGGTCGCCCGATACCAAAACTTAATATTTTAAAACCCGACAAAAAACATGGAGAGTCTTTTTCGCGGTCTTTTAAAACACAGTGGTATGATAGTCACAGTTGGTTAAGTGGAAGCATCTTTTGGCAAAGTTTATTTTGTTGGCCTTGTTTACTACTTGCTAAAGGTAGAAATAATGTTTGCGTTTCACAGGGCTTTTCAGATTTAAAAATTTATCAGCTAGTATTAAAAAACATGAGCTTTCTAAGGAGCATATGAGCAGTTATTTAAGTCTTAAGCGGTTAGAAAAAAACTCTCAAACTATAAAAGATGCTTTAAACGTTCAAACAGCTATGTCTTTAAAATTATATAATGAAGAAGTAAGAAAAAATAGAATCTTATTAGGTTATTAAATTGATGTTACTTATCATTTGGCAAAACAAGAACTTTCTTTTAGAGGCCATAATGAAAAAAAGGATTCTTCTAATTCTGGCAATTTTAAAGAAACGTTCAATTTATTAATTATACGTGATATAGAAATTCAACAGCATTTAAAAAAAATTGGAAATGTTTTTTCAGGTTTATCCAAAACTAATTTTTAAAAAAATTTCCTACTCTGAAGTCTACTTAAAATACGTTTTCTTTCGTTAATAAGAACTTTTTTTGGTAATATTTTCTATAAAAAAAATAACAATAAAGTTAATAAAAATATGAGATACACAAACATTGGGCGTGGCACCCAAAAAATTTTCGTCTGCGGCGCTCTCCGCCTACCCAGCTTTATGGGTCGCGGGCCGCCACTGTTCTCTTCCCACGTTGTGGCTCTTTGCTCCCTGGCGCCTAGAGTGACCGCACCTCTCGCTCAAACTTTTAAATATATACCGTGGTTCGCAAAATCCTGTAAAAAAGCTAGAGTTCTAAATATTCTAGGTCACGAAAAGTTTTTTCAAAATCTTATTATCCAGAATATCAAGGCAAGAAACCAATACAATTAAACTATCTAAAAAGACTAAGATGGCTTTAATAAAGTTATAAAAAATAAAATACTTGGTTGCTCGAATTAAGTAACTAAAGCATTTTGATCTGTTGCCGGAAATATCAATAAAAACTTCTGTAGAATTGTGTTAAAGTCCATAAGGCGTCCCCTGCAGTAGAGTATGCTGACTATAAAAAGTGTGCGCAAAATTTTTTATAAATGAACAAAATTGTACAATCAACCATTACACAAATTTTATTTGGTATAGTCTGTCTCAAAGTATACCGTGTTAGCTCTTGCCTTCATTTATGGATTATACCTGCCGACAGCAATAAAGCTGCGGATCGGTAGGTATTAAAGGACAGAACATTAGGGACGGACTTTAATAATATAAAGATTTATAATTTATTGTTTATTTAGGTAAGTATAATCTTAAAATTACATTAAGAAATTAAATATATGCAAAGTTTTAATAAATTTATAACTGCATTATCTATGCATAATTACATTTTTAATCTAAATCTAATTCTGTTTCACTATCAGAGTTATCATTGAGATTAATTACAATAGGATTTATGTTGTTTTGGATAGAAATGTAAGAGTCCTCAATTTTTATAATGTGCTGTAGTGAATTTCTCCAGCTCTCAACTGGTATGTTAGTAATTACATTTTTTATCAAATTTATAACACTGGGACTTAAAGTAGTAACATTTTCTGATCTGATCTTTGATTTTACTTGGTTCCACAAATGCTCTATGGGGTTAAACATACAGTGATACGAAGGAAGCCGTAACACAGTATGCCCAGCCTGTTCAGCCAAATTATCACATACACATTGTTTTTTAATTGCATATGAATTTAGGACTTCCAAAAGATGCGATTTTTTGTAACTGAATTCAAAATAAATATCATTTTCTAACAAATATTCCTGAATTTCAGTTTTGAACTTGATGAAGCTGGTGCTTTGTGTAGCAGACGGCTGTGGTAGCTTGCGTTATCCATGACAATAACACTGTTGTTTGGAATATTTTTTAAAAGATAATTTTGAAACTAGTTTTCAAAAAGTTCTGCATTTGTATCCTCATGATAATCCAAGCTAGAATCCTTAATATTCTTTGCAGACAACAGCAAGCAGTTTGGGACAAATCCGTCTTCTGAACCAGCGTGTATTATGGTAATGCGTTTTTCTTTATTTGAAGGTGCTTTCGTCTGACAGTTTTGACTGGAATCAACCCATCCTTTGGATACTTTGTCGTGTGTATCGAACCATGTTTCATCAAGGTAAATTATGGATCTGTTTTCTAACATACATCTTTTAATTTCTTAGGTAATTAAATCTCCGAGTGCATAATCTGTGCGATTCCATTACTACTTGTCTTTTGTCTATTATGCAGTATTTAAATCCTATTTTACAAACAACTCTATGGAGGGTGGCACGGCTAATATTTATATTGGTTTCGTCTTCGTCTAGCTTCTTTTTCAGTTTATTCAAGGTAGGAACAACTTCGCTTTCATAAAGACAATATATTTTCCTTCTTATTAGGTCCTGATCACTATTGTCTATTCGGTGATATTGAAAATCATTACGTTTTTTTCTTTTGTTCAATTCTTCACTAATAATAATATCCCTTATCGATGATATTGGAGTTTTTGTAAGTAGACAGGTTTCTTTTAAAGCTTCTATTGTAATTGAATCTAGTTCATCATTTGGCTCTTCAAATTTGGAAATTTACAAAACAACTTTTTCGAAACGCACAGTAAAAACGGTTATTCAACACGAACTAAAATATTAGCCAAAATATTTATATGCCTAATGGTTAATACTCAAGAAATACCTGGCCACCCTGCCCTTATGAACAAATGGGTTTACCCAATAACAATAGGTAATAAAATCGTTAAAGGTTTATTGGGGTATGGTCCGTCAAAAGCCATAACGATATACTTTGAGACAGACTATACACTTTTTGCTTAAACACTTAAAATAGAGAAAAGGACGATTTTTAAAAATGTGTGAGATACCTAGCAGAAATAAATTGTTTAAGTAGACGTTCATTGTGATCCAGAAAACTTACTTTACAGTTGGTCGGGTGAAGGTACTTTCCAGTGACATATTGTAAAAGGGTGTGTTTGGCTTCCGGCGCTAAGGACGGTTGAGTCATTGCGGCTAACGTAACCAGTCCAGCGACTGACACTGAGACTACCAACATGCCACCTATAACAAAACAAAAACTATTATAAAAACCCTGTATATTCAATTAAAACAAAAGCAATGACGGATCCAATATGGTGGATAAAATAAGAAACAACAAGAGACTGAAAACACATTTGATATATGAGAATTTAGGTAAATATAAATTTCAGAAACACAATAAACGATCCAAAAACCACTACTGAAAGAACTGAAAAGTGATTTGTTTTATTATATTTATTTTTTAAAAGTGTTATTGGGTAATTGAATCTTTGTTCATCATGTTGGGCTCCTCTTCTTGAATTTTAAATACTAACTTAATATTAACATAATAAACGATCCAAAAACCACTACTTAAAGAACTGAAAAGTGATTTGTTTTATTATATTCATTTTTTTAAAGTGTTATTGGCTAATTGAATCTTTGTTCATCATGTTGGGCTCCTCTTTTTGAATTTTAAATACTAACCTTATATTAACATAATAAACGATCCAAAAACCACTACTTAAAGAACTAAAAAGTGATTTGTTTTATTATTTTCATTTTTTAAAAGTGTTATTGGCTAATTGAATCTTTGTTCATCACGTTGGGCTTTTCTTCTTGAATTTTAAATACTAAATTATAACATAATAAACGATCCAAAAACCACTACTTAAAGAACTGAAAAGTGATTTGTTTTATTATTTTCATTTTTTAAAAGTGTTATTGGCTAATTGAATCTTTGTTCATCATGTTGGGCTCTCTTCTTGAATTTTAAATACTAACTTAATATTAACATAATAAACGATCCAAAAACCACTACTTAAAGAACTGAAAAGTGATTTGTTTTATTATTTTCATTTTTTAAAAGTGTTATTGGCTAATTGAATCTTTGTTCATCATGTTGGGCTCTTCTTCTTGAATTTTAAATACTAACTTAATTATAACATAATAAACGATCCAAAAACCACTACTTAAAGAACTGAAAAGTGATTTGTTTTATTATATTCATTTTTTAAAAGTGTTATTGGCTAATTGAATCTTTGTTCATCATGTTGGGCTCCTCTTCCTGAGTTTTAAATACTAACTTAATATTAACATAATAAACGATCCAAAAACCACTACTGAAAGAACTGAAAAGTGATTTGTTTTATTTTATTCATTTTTTAAAAGTGTTATTGGCTAATTGAATCTTTGTTCATCATGTTGGCTCCTCTTCTTGAATTTTAAATACTAACTTAATATTAACATAATAAAGGATCCAAAAACCACTACTTAAAGAACTGAAAAGTGATTTGTTTTATTATTTTCATATTTTAAAAGTATTATTGGCTAATTGAATCTTTGTTCATCATGTTGGGCTCTTCTTCTTGAATTTTAAATACTAACTTAATTATAACATAATAAACGATCCAAAAACCACTACTTAAAGAACTGAAAAGTGATGAAAAAAAATTTGGTATTGAAGTCACGTGGTCCTTATAAATACTAAGTTTTATTCGCATGGAATAAATGTTTGTAAAAAAAATGATATGATTGTTATCATGGGGCTTTTGAATTTTCTATTAATTAATTAAAAACATAAAACCCTACTAAAGACAAAATTTTGGTCCAATTCTTTAAAGACATCTGTTATCAGTTCCTTTTGTTTCTTATGAAAAAGGATCCCCGATTAAATCAAATGTTTTTTTATTACAAATTAAAATTTATAATGATCGTCATTTGGCCTCTCGATTTTAAATACTACTAATTAAAAATAACAAAAAATTTGCTGAATAAAGTTTGTTTTATTATTTCATTTTTTAAAGTCTATTGGCTAATTGAATCTTTGTTCATCCTTAATATTCTTTGCAGACAAAGCAAGCAGTTTGGGACAAATCGTCCAACCACTATTAGAATAGCGATTTTTTTATTTAAATTTTGTCTACAGTTTGGGCTGAATCACATTTGGATACTTTACACTGTATCGAACCATTTTCCCATCCAATAAATTATGATTGTTTTTATATCTTATTTTTCTAAGTATTAATCTCCGAGTGCAATCTTGTTCATTACTCTTTCTTTTGTCTATTATGCATAATAAAGATCCAACAAACATACTTAAGAACTGGAAAATTTTGGATTTGTTTTATTTTTTCAGTTTATTAAAAGTGTAGGACAATTGCTTTATAAAACAATATATTTTCCTTCTTATTTTAATACTACTATAATATTAAACATAATAAACGATCCAATTCTTACTTAAATAACTAAAAGTGATTTGTTTTATTATATTTTTTTTAAAAGTGTTATTTAATTGAATCTTTGTTCATAAAGTTCTCTCCTTTTCAATTTTAAATACTAATTAAATTTAACATAATATAATCATCAAAAACAACTTCTTAAAGCACATAAAAGGATTTGTTTTATTATATTCATTTGCAAAATTTTTATTGGCTAATTGAATCTCATGAAATACCTGGCCACTCCTTAAAAAATTTTACAATAACAATATAATAAACGTAAAGGTTTATTGGGGTATGGTGTAAAGCAAAACATTATTTGAACAACTATGCACTTTTGAATCATTTGTGAAAGGACTTTTTAAAATTGTGAGATACCTAGCAGAATAATTTTAATAACGTTCACCTTATCCTAAAGAACTTAAATATTACAGTTGTTCGGGTAAGTTTTATTTGCCAGTTGAATATTGTAAATGTGGGCTCCGGCTCTAAGAGTTTTAGCATTCCCTTTAACTAACCAGTCAGCGACGACAAGATACCACTGACTTAAAAAACAAAAACTATTTTAAAAACCTGTATATTCAATTAAAAAAAGAATGACTTTGAATGACACAGTCTTTTTTGATTTTAAATTAATTTACATAACCAAAACACTACTAAAGAACTGAAAAGTGATTTGTTTTATTATTTTATTTTAAAAGTGTTATTGAATTAATCTGTTCTCATGTTGGTCTTGAATTTTAAATACTAACTTAATAATAAACAAAAGAACTAAAACAATTTGATTAGAGAATTGAAAATGATTTTTTTATTATATTAACTTTTTAAAAAGTGTTATTGGCTAATTGAATTTTGTTTTCATGTTGGGCTTTTTTTGAATTTTAAATTAATTAATTTAAATAATATGTTGGGCAAAACCACTTACTTAAAGAACTAAAGTGATTTGTTTTATAATCATTTTTAAAACGTTTACAATGAATCTTTGTTCATCATTTCTTTTTTTGAATTTTAATGCTAATTAATTATTAACATAATAAAGATCCAAAAACCACTTAATTTAAAATGAAAACGTGATTTGTTTTTTATATTCATTTTAAAATATTTGTTAAATAAATCTTTGTTTTATTATGTTTCTTTTTAAATTTTAAATGATAATCTTAATTTAACATAACAAACGATCCAAAAACCACTACTTAAAGAACTGAAAAGTGATTTGTTTTATTATTTTCATTTTTTAAAAGTGTTACTGGCTAATTGAATCTTTGTTCGTCATGTTGGGCTCTTCTTCTTGAATTTTAAATACTAACTTAATTATAACATAATAAACGATCCAAAAACCACTACTTAAAGAATTGAAAAGTGATTTGTTTTATTATATTCATTTTTTAAAAGTGTTACTGGCTAATTGAATCTTTGTTCGTCATGTTGGGCTCAACTTCAAATTTGTAAATCCGCATATATCAAATTTGTCTTCGGGTCTGTTGTTTTTGCATATTTTATGCACAATATTGGCTCCACCATTATGAATGTTTGTGAAATTTGACTTCAGATTCGGAATCGGCAGCCCCAAAAACCACCTTATACCGTAAATGCCTTAAATTAGTTAATTTTCGAAAAATTTATTTGCCATCTTAAAAAACACATCCGCCAATTTGGATCCGCCTTCTTAAATTTTCAGAATCTGACTTCAGATTTGTAGTCAGCGACCGACAAGATCCGCGAAAATTTGAAAACAGTGATTTCTAATACGTTTTTTGAAGTTATAAAAAAAAACTACACAACTGCTTTGTAAATAAATAGAGAAATTGAACAATTTTTTGTGAATTCTTTCATTATATAGTTTTCATTTATCGATATACAGTGTGTCCCAAATTGGGCCTACATGTATTGCTAACTCGGGAACCATTAGAGCTACAGTGTTGGTTAAATTAGGAAAGTTTTACACAATTTAATTGCAAAATTAAATCTGCTTTCAGATTTTATTTATCTTTTATGGTTTTTGAGATAATTAAGAAAAACCAAAATGGTGCATTTTTAACTTTTGCTTGTAACTCGCAAACTACCAATATTACGGTTTTAAGATTACTACATTATTAGAACACTTTTTTATGAAGAATTTAATTTAAGTAAAAATATTTTTCTAACTTTTTCTGTTTTTGAGATATTTACCCAAACTTTCGATTTCCATACGGACCCCATATTGGATTTTTACATTTTTGAAAAGAGCTCTTCAAGAGCTTTTCATTGATGTATCACAAGTCTAGGTTTTCAGATTGCTTAAGCTCTAAAAACGATAATTTTTGTTTATTTGATAGTAGGCTTAGACTAGACTGCGTAATGGCCTCGTTTTATCTAATTGTGTGACGTAAATTAAAGGTGCATTTTAAATTACCTATGATGCCACACCAGACATTAAAGCCAAACCTTGTTTGTAGCCGTCTTTCTTCTAAATTATGTGGATTTTCGGTATCCCAGCAGTGATAATCGTGCGTATTAAAAATTCCACAATTTGTAAACCGGGTTTCGTCTGTCCAGAGAACCTTGGATTGGAAATTGGGTATCTGTTGCCATTTAGTAATAAACCATTGACTAAAGGTGATTCGTCTATTGAAATCATTCCCCTGAAGACCCTGGACAATACGTGGTTTGTATGGATAAAAACGGTGTTTTTTTAAAGACCGATGCACAGATGACTTAGGAATTGTTGTCTGTTCTTCCACTTTTCTAACCGATGTTGTGGGATCATCTCTAACGTTTTCCATTATAATCGCCTCACTTGCTTCATTATTTTTTGTTAAAGTTTTGAGATTCGGTTTCACAAAAGATCCATAGGCTAACAAGTTCGTAACTAAGAATCTAAAATGTCTTTGGTTAGGTTGTTGCCGCTCCGGAAATTGTTCTTCGTATGCAAGTGCTGCAGCTTCTGTATTTCTGTTAGATTTAAAATAAATTCCTAGCATATCCACCTTTTCATCATTGGAATAATTAGGAGCCATTATTGTAAATAATTAAAATAATCAAAACTTAAATTTTTGTTGAAGGCGTTTCTGAACGAGAAATAAGATGCACGCTAATTTTGACATTTACATTATTTAAATTATAAGATGCCAATCATTTGTTTTTTATGAAACGGGGCGGCCATTACGCAGTCTAGTCTAAGCCTACTATCAAATAAACAAAAATTATCGTTTTTAGAGCTTAAGCAATCTGAAAACCTAGACTTGTGATACATCAATGAAAAGCTCTTGAAGAGCTCTTTTCAAAAATGTAAAAATTTAATATGGCGTCCGTATGAAAATCCAAAGTTTGGGTAAATATCTCAAAAACAAATAAAGTTAGAAAAATATTTTTACTTAAATTAAATTATTCTTAAAAAAGTGTTCTAATAATGTAGTAATTTAAAACCGTAAAATTGGTAGTTTTGGGGATACAGCAAAAGTTAAAAATGCACCATTTTGGTTTTTTTTTAATTATCTCAAAACCATAAAAAATAAATAAAATCGAAAGCAGATTTAATTTTGCAATTAAATTGTCTAAAACTTTCCTAATTTAACCAACACTGTAGCTCTAATGGTTCCCGAGTTACCAATACATGTAGGCCCAATTTGGGACACACTGCATTTATATAGGATATTTCAGATTTTCTAGAGTAAGCCTTACCCCATGTCCAAGCGTCCTGATGATTGCTGCTCTTCACCACTTCTGACCAGAGGTCCGCTTTTAAACTGTCCAAATGAATTTTAGAAGTAGGTAGTGACTGTCGAGCTGCCGACCATTCTCTTATGTCTTTATTAAAAACCTATAAAAAATAAAAATTAAAAACAAATCGATTAATGACAGACCCTCAAAGAAAAGGCATCATAATGTTTTAAATCAAAGGAAAGGACATATTTTCTTAGAGTAGTATTACCTATTAAAAGCTCAAAATCAGACACATTATTAATTTTTTTAATTTTCCGAACCACGCGCACCTTATAGAGGGCGCCAAAATCGACCCCTCAAAAAAAACTGCTTCATGGCGGACACTTAATTTCTGGAATGGCAAGTTTTAAACAAAAAATCAAAATAGGTTTTAAAACGGAAGCCGTTGACATAAGAATCGACCAGAAAATTTGGAAAATTAAAAAATAAAAAAAATGGCGGACGTTCAAAAAAAAGTTCAAAAATCTACCTTTTTTTCAATATTTTTTGATGATATTTTTTTTAAAATTTTTTTTTCAAATTGTGGTCGATTCTTGTAGAGAAAGTTTAAAGAAACAAAATGTTTCTAGGTTTATTTTTAGCTTTTTAACTTTTAGTAACGGAGGTTTACTGCTTTAAAGGGAACGGCACACAAAACATTTTTAAGTTGCCCAGGTTTTTATGTTATCGAGTTTGACTTATCGATCTAAAAAAGCCCGAACCACTTTTTTGCGCTAATTTTTCCATAGTGTTTAACTCCTTAGTGTTTAAACTCTAAAATATGCTGCCTACAGAGGTCTTTTTTTTTTTTTAAACACCTTTAAATCCCGTAACTATAACTTTAAATATTATTTGAATTTTTT
>JAHBCN010009319.1:0-35485 GCA_019359885.1 Listronotus oregonensis | reverse complement strand
AAAATTAAATTAAATAAAAAAATTTTTTTATATCATTTTTTTTTTTTTCCATAAAACTGCATAATGTGGGGGTTTCGACACATTTAATCGCCTTTTTTTTAAAAAAACTAGCAGAGATAGGTATGGATATAATTTAGATTTTATATCAGGAATGATCCTTAAAACCAAATTTTGTAAAATATCGGGTGTTCCTTTAAAAAAAATCAAAGTTGATTCGTTTCCGGTTAAACCAAATGATGGCCATCTTATAATAAAAAAACGGCATTTATAATATAATATTATTTAAAATTTAAAAATTTTTTTTATTAAAAAAATAACTGTAGTGATTTTTTAGGTATAATATATATATATATATATATATATATATATATAAAAATTTATATATATATATAAAATTTTTTTTATATATATATATTTTTTTAAAAAAAATTATATATATATATATAAAATTTTTTTTTTTTTTTTTATATATTTATATTTTTATATATTTTTATTTTTTTTTTTTTTTTTTTTTTTTTTTTTTTTTTTTTTATATATATATATATATATATATATATATATATATATATATAAAAAAAAAATTTTATATTTATTTTTGTATTTTTTTTTGTAAATATTAGATTTGATTATATCCCCTTTCGTATCCACCATATTATTTATTTTTTAATTGTATATTTGTTTAAATAAAAACTTGTGTACGTTACTCTTTTTGTATCATAAATGGTTAGGGTTTTTTTTGGGCGTCCAAAAAAAAACCTTTAAATGCCCTATGTTTTTGGGGTCATCTTGACGAAAGATTTTCTCAACTACATGGAAGAACCCCGAAAATTTTCCCCATAAGAAAAAAAAAAAAATCATATCCTTTTCTCTTTATTTTGGGGCTATTACAAGATTTTTTTTTTGAATTGGTTCCCCTTTTTTCTTAATCTATCGAAAAATGAAATGGGGAAAAATATTCCCGTGCATCTGATTGGTTTTTTTTTGGACCAAAAATGTTTGCAAAAAAATTATAAAATTTCTGAATGCCTGTGCATTTTTTTCCAAATAATGGTAAGTTAACTTCAATTTAAAAGGTTTTTTGTAGAAAGGTGAATTATCATATACCCTACAATACAAAATAAATAGTTTCTGGTTAATTTACTTTTTTTAAAATAAATATATGTGTACTTGAGTTACAATTCTTCTTTTAAACAAATTATGTTACAGCATGGTATATTAACTACACAGAACGGTGGAACATTCCGTGATAGTACATGGATTTACCTGAAACTTTCACAGAGGGTAGGGAATAGCCCAAGGATCAAAGTTTATACATGCCGAGAGGCGCCTTTATCCTCTTAGGGATGGAATTTGTTTATTACATTTTAACTGCCGGAATCGATGAAGAAAGTAATTTTAAGTAAAAGTACTATATACATTATTTTCGCAAAACTAATATTTTTCGAATTATTCGCGATTGAAAGTAACAGTTTTTCGACAAAAAAATCGACGTTTTTAATGGGTTTTTCGCAAACAACTCTAAAAATATGCATTTTATCAATGAAAAGAGAAAAATTGTAGCTTACAAAAAACCAAAATAAAAGTCTATGTTTATAATTTTTCTACAACCAATACGGCTTATTAATGGTTAGCTTTTGTTCGTCAAATGCTAAATTTGAAAGATTTAAATGGAAAATGGAAAATAATGGGACAATTTTGCATTTTTCGAGAAAAAATTATAAGATCTTTTTTAAAGTATATAATTAAACCTTTCTTAAAAAAAAGTCTCTAGCATGATAATTCAATGAGTTATGATAAAAGTAAGGTTGGTCCCTACCATTCCTACGAAAAAGTTAGTGAAAACAACTCCCTAATTACTACCCCAATTAAAATTAATCTTTACCTTTCTGCGATTCTTTTTATATATGTATTATTAATATATCCTAGAAATTTGACCAATTTAAAATCAAAATTTTAGAAAAATTGGAGCTTAAAGGGAAAATCGATTTGTCGCAATTTTGTAAAAAAGCCCTTTTCTTTAAAATAACTCCAAAAATACTGGAGATACGAAAAAAATGCTAGAGTACCGAATTATACCATTTTTTGATAACAAAGATTTTTGTTTGCTTAGATTTTCTGTACAATAAATATTTGGCGAGATATGGCCGCTTAAAGCCTCTATTTACGGGCGAGCACTACCTTATTCAAGCCCTTTAAACTCATCCCTTTTTAAAACTAAGGGATTAAAAGGGATTTAATTTACATAGCCTTATAGCTCTTAAAAAACCATACAAAATAATTTTTGAAAACACTTTTTACTATTTAAACTAAAGAAGCTACGTTTAATTTTTTTTTTTCGAAAAATTCGAATAGCCCACTTCGAAGCATAATAATCTACATAACCGGTATACTTTATACTTTTACCGGTATAATTTTTGTATGTTATTCTACTTTTTTTCATTTATATCTATTAAATTAATTTATAAAAATTGCAATATTGTCAGGGGTCGTTTTTAAGGATTAAAAATTTGCATAATAAGGAAATTTGTAGTATTTCAAGCAGTTATATTTTTAATTAATAAATCTGTCAAGCTTTTAATTTTTTTTGATTAATCTTTTTTTATAGAGCTATAGTAGGGGTTGATTTATAAGTATGTATGATCAATTAATCATTTTTCTAGGGTAAATTTTTTTTTACTTTAAGCTCTAACAAGAGTTGATTTTTAACGGTCAAAATATTTTGAAACTGTATTTCAAAGCATGAAACAATCATTATTCAACTAATCCAAACCAAATTTTACCCATTTTAGGGTTTAAGATGTTATTGAGTAGAGGATACGATGAGTCTAATTCTAAATTTTTATGCAAATCAATGCAGGACAAAAAACAATGCAAGGTTTTTCCATTTTTGAGCTTTATTTTCTGGACTATATACAGAACGGTTAAACATACCGTTAGCCTATTAGGGTAAAATACCAGTCCAGTTGATCTGTTAGCTTAGTTATACGCACAGGCCTCTACAAAGAGCTTGAATATTGACTTCCGTAATGTGAAATAAGAGTGGTACACACTAGTGGTCGCAAGCAGGGATCCCGGATTTCGATAATACTGAGATACCGGACCAAATGAAGGACTTAAAATACCGTTATTAATTTTATGAAAACAGTGATTTTCGGTATTTTCGGAATAAAGTAAAAATAAGATTTTAATTAGTTGTACCAATAATTATATGTCTAATTAACTTGTAAAAAGTCAAAAAAGAAATGGCTCTTTATGAAAACGGTGGCGGTGGCTCAAGGTGAAAAGAATTTAGACATGTTTTTGTTTTTGCGATGTCATTACCTTACTCAAGCAAAGATGTAATGGCTGTGATAAAAATATAATAGGATTTAATTTTTTGCTTGATGGTTATAAAAAAAGGGTGCATAAAAAACTCAGGTCAGGAGATCAACAAACATTTAAATATTTACTTTGATTTTGTTAAAGATTAGTTAAGAAATGTTAAATGTCAATTTCAAAAGTATTTTTATTGAAGCTGAATAGGACTTTTGCTTCAACCGTTGTCAAAGATACACGCTTTGTGATCCGGGTAAATATCGTCAATTAACCAAAAAAAAAATTGTGGTGTCTATTTAACCCTTTGTGTTTATACCTATCCCACATAAGCCCTTTAAAAGTTCCTTTTAATTTAATCGAACAATTCAACTAGGTTAATATTTTTACTTAAAAATGGATTTACCGGGGAGACCCTCCCCCTTTACACCTCTGGACATTCTTTCAACAGATAACGATCTTTCTGCTTTAACCAACTCTCAATACAATGATAATATGCGTTTAGACACTGATAAAGAAAAAAATAGAATCGAGAAACCAAAAAAGATTTTACATATAAAAAAAGGGGACTCGGGTCCTTTCATGCTTTTTGTAGAAAAAGAATACTCTCCTGATAATCAATCAAATAGATACAATTACTTTAAAATAGCACGTGAAATACACAACTTAAATTTACGTGATGTAAAAAATTACATTAAAGGAAAAAATAGGCTAGGGATTGAATTTCCAATTATGAGTCTGCTAAAAATTTTAAAAATAATGAAGTTATGAAAAACAAAGGATATAATATTTTTATACCATAAACTATGCACAATGTAAAGGAATAGTTAGATATATAGATACCTCTATTACCGAACAAGAATTATTAAACTCATCTTATTCTCCATGCACGATAATAGACGTCAAACGTTTAAATCGCAGAGTAATTAATCCGGGTAAAACTTATAGACAGTGGCGTAACTATAGAAATGGGGGCCCCAGTCAGATTCTCACAAGGGGGTCTTATCAGGAAAAAAAATTTTTTAAAACCCTTTAAATTTTCCTACTCCACCCCCCCCCTTTCCCGGGCCCTTCACAATGATATTCATTGTTCAGGATTTAAGGGAGATGTATTATTCAAGGTACAGATACAAATTATGTTGAAAAAGGAACAAGTTTTATTCACGTAAAACATTTTATTTTTTTGGTTTAATACTCAAACAAAAAACAGTAATGAAAATGGACAACCTTGAGTTCTCGAAGTTGTGATATTCATATTCAGAATTTGATACGCCTTACTTTCAAATCAGCAAACTTGTGAATAATTTGATGTAAGTTATTTCTTAAACGATTGGCTATTTCGTGTTCAATAGACAGAATACTCAAATTACTAAACGCTCCCGGGGCCCCTGGTACTTCGAAGATAAGTTTTGATTATTTTCAATTTTGAAAAGGATTTCAGCGGTAGCAACTGTGACCGGAATAGTTAAAAACAAAATCAAAGCTGTGCAAACTTTTGAAAACTTGTAGATAAAGGCATTTTCAATCATTAATAAATTTGTAAGTTGCTTGACAGAACTGAGTTTTTCTATTTGGTTTTTGAAACATGATCGAAGAGATACCAACTTACCAAATTATTTAGATAAAAAAAATTCTTTTCCACTTTTGGGGGCCCCCTAGTGCTCGGGGCCCCGGTCTCTGAAACCGGTAAGACCGGTGGTAGTTACGCCACTGCTTATAGATATGAACCAACAGGCACAGTTTTATACACATTTGAAGGAACCCTCCTTCCTAGATACGTAAATATTTATGGTCTCTCCTCGCCAGTCTCAATTTATATTCCTCCAGTCACACAGTGCTTTTCTTGTCTCTTATATGGGCATACTAAATTACAATGCAAAAGTAAAAAAAAATGCTTTAATTGTGGTGGTGATCATACCGATCTAATAGATTCTGATAACAACTGTAAAACCAATGCTGGCATTGCGAAAGCATGCTGCATAAATCCTCTGATAAAAGGTGCCCAGAATATACACGGCAACAGTCAATAAAATATCTAATGGCGACAGAAAATTTAACATATTTTGACGCGAACAAAAGGGTGCCCAAAAAATTATTCCACCTTCCGTGATAAAAATCGTATTTAATCAACAAAACAATAGGACAATCATTTTTCCTTTCACACAACCGATTTTCCTCAACTTAAAAAAAGAAATGCAATTTCCAATGATAGAATACAATCTCAGTTAACCAACGTAACACTATAACTTTCTAATAATATCAAAACAAACGCAGTTACACACAAACACTAATCGAATCCCCAAAGAAAAGACAAATTCTCAGAAACTCACAAGGCAAAATGATAAAGAACAAAAAGGACAGTCAATTATTCTTTCCCATTTCCCGTCCGATCAATGTCCCCAATACTAATATTTCAACATCTCAGCCTGAAAGTGCCACACAAAATACCTCTTCATCAGATTTTCTTGATCTTATAACTAAATATTACAATGAACTTGACAACAACGATAAAAAAAAAAGGGCTTAACTTTCTCAACTCTATAAATACACTTAATAAAAAATAAAGATTATGATAAACCCTCTACTAGCAGAGATCAAAAAGATAATTACCCCAAATTCTATTCCCAATAAGTTAACATCTAATCAATAAAAATAACAGATATAGTCACTATTACATCTAATTTAAACCCATTAAAAATAATTCAATGGAATATAAGAAGTTTAAAATCTAACAGGGGCAACCTCATAAATTTATGTTATAAACATAACCCTGATTTAATACTTCTCAACGAAACCTGGTTAGGGATGGAAGATGTTATCTCTCTCCAATATTATAACATTATAAGAAAAGATAGAGAAGATGGATATGGTGGCATAGCTACCTTAATAAAAAACATTTAATTTATAAAGAAATCATTATCCATAATATTAATCTATCAGATAAAAATTTTCAACTCATAATAACTAAAATAGGAAATATTAATATTCTTAACATTTACTCAACCCCTCAATATCAAGTTACTACACAACTCTTACAAAATATAATAGATTCATTGGTAGGAAAAAGCATTATAATGGGAGATTTCAATGCTCATCATAATCTATGGGGCAGCGTCACGGGTAATTGTAGTGGCAAAGCAATAGTTGACATATTGGATATAAATAATCTTGTTTTACTAAATGATGGCAGATCTACAAGATTACAAAATCCAAATAAAAATCCTAGTCCGGTAGACCTAACATTAATAAGTAGCGAACTAGCCATATATGCACAATGGAGCATCCTAGGAGACTGTGGAAACAGCGACCACTATCCTACCATGTGCACTATAAATATTATTGATAATGATAACAATATTTTCATTCATTCAGAAAATAAGAGAAATTTTAAAAAAGCGGATTGGGATTCCTTTCATGATAAACTTTTAATATTCTCACTAGATTCAAATAGCAACCTAAATTATCAAGAATTTTATAATTTAATAAATAAAGCGGCTATGGAATCCATACCAATTAAACATCATAACCTCAAAAATAACAAACCTAAAAATCCATGGTGGGATCAGGAATGCTCTCATCATCTGTTAGAAAGAACTAATGCATTAGCGACATTTAACCGAAATCTTAATCTGGAAAACTTCTTAAAAGCAAAACATATAATAGCGAAAACCAAAAGATTTTTTAAGAAAAAAAAAAAGAACAAGTTCATAGATTTTACATCAAATCTTAATAGGGACTCCAATATATCACATGTATGGAGAACATTCAGAAAATTTTCAGTTAATATTAATAACAAAAAAATCCAATTACCAAATCCGGAAACTGCTGAAATTATTCTTAGTAATCTCACACCATGTAACATTCTACCAGAATTCTCTCTTCAACAATCAGAGGAAGAAATAAATCCATTTAATTTAGTTGAATTGAAAATTTGCCTAGACAAAAAAAAGTCCACGGCTACAGGCCTTGATGATATATCTTATGCTATGTTATCCAATCTTACAAACAAATTACTAATAAATTTATTAAATATTTATAATGAGTGTTTATCAGGCAACGTAATTCCAAGTTCATGGAAAACCTTTAAAATTCTTCCCATCTTAAAAGATCAAAAAAATCCTAGTATTCCGGAAAATTTCCGTGCCATAGCAATGGGTTCTTGTGTAGGTAAAACTCTTGAATCTCTAATTAAAAACAGAATAGAATGGATAGTTGAAAATAAAAACCTATTTACTTATAATCAAACAGGATATAGAAAGGGTATGGGCATCAACAATAATATAGCATTTATAACATCATATATTCAACTAAGCTTCAGTCAAAACTCACAAACAATTGCTGTTCTACTTGACTTAAAAAATGCCTATGACACAGTCAATATATATCAACTTTATGAATATCTAATCAAATATAATATTCCAATTTCATTAGCAAATCTTACCTATAATTTACTATCGAATCGAGTGATATTCATTAAAGACAACACTGGAAATATCATTGGACCAAAATATACCAACACAGGACTCGCTCAAGGGTCCCCGCTAAGTCCTCTACTCTTTAACATTATGTTAATCTCGCTATTCAAAGTAAATCTTAAAGGAGTCACGTTACTAAGCTATGCGGATGATCTTATTCTACTGTACAAAGGTAAAGATATAATAGAAATAACTAATAAAATAAATTATGCTCTTAGCAAAATTAATACTTGGTTAATCAACCACAATTTTATTATTTCAAAAAACAAATGTGAAGCTATTTACTTTTCCAAAGGTCCACGTACGAAAATTCTTCCTAACATTATAATAGATAATTCTGTAATTCCATACAAAAATAACATTAAATATCTTGGTATCATTTTTAATCAGCACTTAAAATGGGATAAACACATAGAATTCATAATTAATAAAGCTAGAAAAATGATTAACATCATAAAGTCTTTTAGCACAGTTTGGTGGGGTGCTGATCCCAACACCCTTCACATAGCCTTCAATGGATTGGTCAAATCACATCTAGATCAGGGATCTATATTTATCATACCCACGAGCAAAAAAAATCTAAATAAACTTAATAAAATTTTTCATCAAGGTCTCAGATTAATAACAGGATGCATGAAGTCTACCCCCATTAATGCTTTACTCGCTGAAACTGCAGAAATAAACTTAGACCACAGAAGGTTACTCATTGCTACCAAATTTCTATTAAAAATATTTAATTTTAAAAACCATCCACTCCTCAAAATTTTAGAAACATTAAATACATACACAAATAATACTCACAACTATTGGAGAAACAAGAGTTCTCCATTGTTAATACAGGCATTAAAACTTATTCGCCCCTATCAGAATATTATACATATAAATAACTCTCTACCTTGCTTTGAACTAGATTACATAAATCAAATTCAGGAAATTAAAATTTTGTCATTAAATCTCAATAAAAATCTTTTAGATAATAATAAAAAATTTTTAGCAGAAACTAATAAACTTAAAGATCAATTTACTTTTATTTATACTGATGCATCTAAATCTCTAAATAAAACTGGATTTGGGGTCCACATTCCCAAAATTCAATATAACTTCTCTAGCAAACTTCCCAATGATATGAACATTTGCACTGCTGAAATAGTAGCAATAAATAAGGCTGTTACAGTTTGCTTAGAAAAAACATAACTTCTGCTATAATTTTTAGTGATTCACAAAGTGCCTTCAAAAAAATTTAAAAAGATCACAAATCAGTAAAGATAGTGACTATATCTGTTTACTTACCAGAAGATGTATAGTGGATTGTCTCAATAACGGGTTTAATCTAATCTTATCATGGATACCGGGTCATTCAAAAATCACAGGAAATGAGGAGGCAGACAAACTAGCCAATATAGGGAGAAATCTAACTATTCCTATGCAACTTAAATTAGATAAAAATGAAATTATCCCAGTTTTAATTAAAAAATTCAAGATAAATTTAAAGAAACCTGGCAAAAAGTTTTTTGTAAATAAGGGTAAATGGTATAAAAATATTCAAAGTAAATTTCCTACTAAAACTTGGTATCATAATATGACATATGTAGATAGAAGACATCTAACTACCATAATTAGAATGAGAACTGGTCATTGCCTAACCAAAAATCATTTGTATAAATTAGGTATTAGTGATAATCCTCACTGTGAATGTGGCCAAATTGAGGATCTCGACCATATTTTTTTTGAATGCCCCATCAACTCAATTCCTGGTGTTAATCTTTATTATGAGTTCATTAAAAATGGTTTAGTAACTCCGTTTAGCATTCGAAACATTCTTTCAAATATTAATCTTAAATTCATTAAAATTATGCTGAAGTTTCTAAATTACAATAAAATTAAATTATAACATATCCTTCCATATTACTTTTATTACCTGGGTGCTATATTCCGAGGCAACTTTCGGTTGTGTAATGCTCCTCCGTTGCCCGGGAGCGAGAAGAGTTTTGTCCTTTGTTGTGCTATCTGTTAACTAACATTTCATACACCAATTCATTAAAAAAAAACAAAACATACAAAACATTTCTATATATCACCATACTACTGATGCATTCTTCGACCTACAGGGAGTCTCGAGCTCGTCATCCTGAGGTCGTCCCTAATGTGCTGGCGAATGGCGCTGAAAGCAAAAAAGTGGCAGCCAACGCCATAAGAATAAAAGAAGAAGAAGAAGAAGCTGATTAAAAGTAATATTTTTTTTGTTAAACTAAATTAGAACATGTGTTTTCAAAATTTTATCCTGGTCAAAGTCTTTGAGGGTAATGTAGGTACTTTTATTATGTTTTGCATATTAAATATATGCTTTGGAAACGACTATTTTGATTATTATTTCAATATTTTTAGACTGATTAAATATTATTATAAAAATAGTTTGTAATTTTTTCTTTTTAACAAAAATTCTGTTAATCTAGAAAATAATATATTTCATTTTTCCCTCTGAAATCCTGTATCCAACCACTTAACTATCATAAAAATCAATGCTTATAGTTACTTACCTAAAGGCATATATTTATAACTTCGTCTCGGAAAAATCAAAAGTACCTAAATACTGGAATCTTTCTAAGGTTAGTACTGAAAATACCCGTTTTGAAAAAGTGGTTTGGTATTGCGACCCCTAGTATGCACATGCGTTGCTACTTTGCGTGATATTTTGGGTAGTTGTGCAGACCAATATTTTTTTAGGTTTGCCAAAAGCGTAAAGAAAATCCCTCTATGGCTGGCATTGCACGAGTTTTTTATTTATTTATATATATATATATATATATATATATATATATATATATATATATATATATATATATATATATATATATATATATATATATATATATATATCATCAATTAACCACTGAATCGGAAAAGAAATGAGACCTAATATTTTAACTGATTGCTAATTAATTAACCGGCTTACCTCTACTTTTAATTACTTTTGTTATTTTAAAATCAGAGTTTTTTTTAATTAATGGTCAGAAAATGACAATTAGTTATTTTTAAAAAATAAACTTAACCAGCTGTAAAATGATACACCTTTTATAATTAAAAATTTTGCGGATAACGTAAAACTTTCTCGGGTTGAAAATATTTGTTAAAATATTTTTCCAAAGATTAAATTTATTGGATTTTTTAATTTAAAATATTATTTAAAAAAAGGTGAAAAAATGGCTATGTGTATCAAGTTGGCGATATTGTTAAAAATATTTGTTTTAACACATACCTGAGAAAATCATCTAAATATTCTCTTAATACATTATTTCTAACACTAGATAATAGATAAAACACCAAATCTTTAGCAAACGATCCATATTTTGTCATTTGAAAATCGACTATCTTTACTAGAGGATCTTTTCCAGGTCTATGTTTAACCATAACGTTATTTACCCAAAAGTCACTATGTACAATTGTATTCCATGGCTCTTTCGTTATATTATTAAAGTGCTCCAGGCCCATTGGTTTATTAAAAAGTGGTTTGACTCTTGATATGTAGGGGGCAAACTCAGAGAAATTATTTAATTCTTCAAGCAAGTAATCTTCAGGTTTCTTTACTTTCTCAGCGGAACCATTCTTATCTTCAGGCGGCGAAGGTATACTCTGGTTAAGATAATCCCTGATTACATAAAATACTTCTGGTTTTTTAATTTTTATTGCTAGTGGCACTGCATGAAATTGTGCAAGTCGTTTAAGGATAGCTTTGGTTGTAATCAGATCACTTCCTATATATCTATCTTTATTTTGATATCCTAAAAATAAAGTGTCATAAAAATATATTTAAGATAAATGAGTATAGTAAAGTGTAAGTTGGAGTATCAACTACGTGCTCTGGGTATCCCGCGTTAGCATTGTTGTCTAGAATGTAACCTTTTAAAAATAGAGACACTTCAGGGCCAAAAATAGGACCCACCATTTTGTGGGTGTACCGGGTGGTGCGTCGCCGAGCGGAACATAGGAAATCCCATGTAAATTTTAAGAGGGTCAATTGTTGACTCTTCTGTACATTTTACACGAAAAATGTAAGAATTTTTTGAAGAGACCAATTTGACAAGCCTTCGTGACAAATTTCAAAAAATTTTAAAATGCAAATTTTGAATAATTATTCAATTAAATGAAATTTCAAAATTACCAAATTTTTGGTTCAGGTAAAGCCAAACAAACACCAGTAAAATAAATATTGTCTTTGACATGAGGAAAGTGTCAATAAATCGGTGACAGTCGGTATTTGAAATAGTATATTAAACAACAAGGTTTGAAAACGACTCTTTGCACACGGGCGAGACAAATTGATGGACCGAGACGAAGTCGAGGCCCAAGTCTCGCGAGTGTGCAAAGAGGTTTTCTAACGAGTTTTTACGATACTTTTTATACGACTGCAAATAAAAAAACATTTTTTGTGTAAATTTTTATTTTAAAAACAAACGCAAAACAAAAATAATGAAAACAAGAAACTACAGACTATAATTTAGCAAACAGGAAACTTCATAACTATTTTAAAATATTAATTGTAATGTTTACTTCTGCAGGAATCGTCGCATTGTTGATCGACTTTTTAACGATGGAGACAACATTTTCTGGCACCTTGCTTATACAGTTCTCTGTCGTCGGCATATTGCAGTTTTCTTGCGGCACTTCATTACTCAATTGCTGTTGTGGCTGTGCCGCAACAGACGACACAGAGGAAGAGATCCCTCTGAAACATCCATTTTATTACTAAGCGAGTCATCTATATAACTTTCGGCGACTGAGCTGGATTTCCATCCACCATGGCGCTTCAGAGCCAGCAAATCTGATCCAGAATTCACCAATATTGTGGCTGACGACCGCCTAAAGCAATGCCCGGTATAGGCTTCTGGAGTTTCCAACATCAAAAATTTGGCGATGTCTTTTGCCATACCGCCAATTTTTTTAATTCCAATGTTTTGGCGAGTGCATTTTCCATTTTGATAATTAAGAAAAAAACGATCTGTTTGCAGGAGTGGAGGTCGAAGGGCAGAATACTTTTTTAAGATGGTGTAGAACTTCCTGACACTGTAAATGATCTCGGCATCTTCGTTTTGGTATTCTCTAGTTTAATTAACATTGCGCTGCCAAAATCCGTCATATTTTCTTTTTAAGGAAGCACAATTCTTCTCTTCGGCATGCCCCAGAAGGGCCGACTGCCACCACTGCCTGAAACAAGAAAAAATACCGATAAGTCTTTAGTTTTATTCATTTTAAGTAAGTACTTTATGAAACTAGCACTATTTAAAAACAGAATTGGGTAACCCCTGCCTACTAAACCTTCTCACTATAAAAAATGACACCATAAAATAAATAAAATAACTGTGATGCCTACCTTGATTAGCAAATATTTCTCGTCTGAAGCGTTCTTTAGGAAGCGGCAAAAATCATTCTCGCTAGAATTTTGGACTTCTTTGGCACATAGTTTTCTGATTTTCTTTTTATTAGGGCCTGCAACTTCTGGTATTTCCCAATATCCGTATTTTGGTTTGCCCTCAGGGTTGATTTTAGCATGGAAAAGGTGCTCCATAATGTTGAAGACTTGTATTTGTTCGACAGCTCTTCAAAGTACACCAACATAACATTTTCGGAAAACGTTTGTACGTTATTTGCTTGTCTCCACTTCATAAATCGATGTAACTCGGCTTCATATCGATCTCTTGACTTTGTTGGAAGTAGGTTTGACGAGATTAAACTCGCTTTTTTTAGAATTTCTTCAGAATCGGACATTTTTCGCGAAATCAAAATTTTTTGTATCTAAATTGGTATCTAATCAACAAAACAAGAAAACTATGACGGTTGCTATGGAATAAAGCCTACTTTGAGTTTTCTATATTTTTGACATAACAATAAAAAACCATAATAAATCATATTGAAAGACAGAACCGTGTGCAAAAAAAAACATATTTTCCTTGCACACATTGTGCGCAAAATACAATTTTCAAAGCTTGTTTAGCGTGTGCAAAACCCCATTTTCTAAAGCAGTCGTATAAAAAATAAATATAAATTATTTAATCGACTAAAAAGTATCCATAATAAAGCGGTATTATGCGGGAAACATTTTTAGAGCAGTATCTGAAATGTTTTCAGTTTATTTCCCCACCAAGCCCATTCCGTCCATTTTAACTATTAAACGTATTGTCAGTAAGTTCGAGTCCAAAGGTACCGTAATAAATAATTTTAAATGTTCAACACAGGATATCGAAAATAGAGCCGAAGAAAGAGAGAACAGAGATCTTAATATTCTACCGAGTGTGGAGGAAAACAAAATGGTTAGTACAAGGGCTCTTGGGCAAGAAGTAAATAAACATCATACAACGGTATTGCGCGCTTTGAAAAAAAAACACAAATATTATTCCTATAAATTCGAAAAACATCAAGAGCTGCAGGAAAGAGATGAAGAGCGAAGAATGGCATTTTGTTTTGAAATACCGTGTATTGGAGGCAAGAAAATGAACATCGCTTTGTTTATACTCGAACACAATATCCCCAAAAAACAATTGTATTCGTGGGAATTATCGGACCCGTTTTATGGACTATAACCTGACAGCAGAAACTTATTTGGACTTATTTCAAAATCAAATTGGACCCGCCTTGGAAGAAATTGTGCGGGAAAATCAAATGATCTGGTACCAAATGGATGGTTGCCCCGCCCATAATGCTCGTATGGTTAGAGAGTACCTGGAAAATGCTTTTAACGGCAATATTATTGGTCCACGGTACCGGATACTTTGGCCAGCCAGGTCACCTGATCTTTCACCGAATGGCTTTTTTCTGTGGGGTCACTTAAAAAGTGTCATTTATAAAAGTGTAAAATTAGCTACAAAACGCTATTTCATTAGAATGTAATAAAATTTTGCAATATCAACTTAGCAACGTCAGAAATGAATTTTATGATCGGTTGGGATATTGTTTAGCTGTTAATGGGGGGTTGTTTGAACATTTGATTTATTAATGTTTTTATGTAATTCTTTATTATTTTTAAAAAAGTTATTATATTTTATTTCATTTTATTTTTACACACCTAGTAAAATATTAGGAGTTTAGTTCTTTTTTTTTTTGGATCTATTTTCAATCTTCTGAGTTAAACATTTACAATTATTTATTGCAATGGCTTTGAACTCAAATTTACTGACAATACGTTTAATAGTTGAAATGGACCAGATAGGCTTGATGGGAAAATAAATTAAAAAAACTGCTATTGGTTTAATTAAATTCTAGTATAATAAAATTATTTTTTTAATGATCGATAGTTATAATTGTTATTAGTAAAACTTAATTGTTACATTAAATAAAACGTTTGATAAAAAAATAATGTTAACGTGTCCGTTACTTTGAATGTAATGGTTGTGAGATTGATGAAACGAAAAAAAAACATTCCTTATATTCGGCTGTACGTCAGATTTGACAAAGCCTTATAACAAATTGTTTGCTGGTGGCTGGAGTCTGTTTGGTTTTACATGAACCGAAAATTTGGTAATTTTGCAATTACACTTAATTGAATAATTCAAGATTAGCTCATTAAAATTTTTTGAAAGCTGATACGAGGGTTTGTCAGATGGTTCTCTTCAAAAAGTTATCTTAAATTTTTTCTGTTTAATGTACAGGGAAGCCAATAATTGACCCTCTTAAAATTTACATGGGATTTTCTATGTTCCGCTCGGTGATGCACCACCCGGTATAGGGTATGATGAATATGAGTATTATTGAACCGCCATATAAAAATTTATTTTAAATATTATGTAAACATACTGTTAAAAAAACTAGAATGATAGCTCATACTTATTTAAATAAAAAATAAAATATACCTTGTGTGATTAAGTTTTCAAGCAGCAAAACTGCGTTACTGTCTGTTTCCTCTTTCGATAAATCTAAAGTATATCTCGATCCATAGTGCTCAGGAAAAAAATCTATTTGAATGTTATGTTCATTCGCAAAATCTTTTAGCAAAGGAACTATTTCAGTATACCACTTTATTTCATTAGCCATAGTAAGAGCATGAAAGTCAAATACTTCTTTCTTTTCTTCCCTTTTAATGCTTAACGGTAGACGTTTAGCTACAGTACTCACTATTTTAGAATGTCCATTATTTTCTACCTCTAAATCGACGCGGAGGACAAGACTAAGGTAATTTTCACCGGGTGCTGTAAGTCGAGTTACTTTAACATTTTTCACTTCTCCATCAAATTTAACAATTTTTTGTATGTCTTTTATAGAATAATCTATAGGCACCATTTTCCTATTAATTTGGTATTTACAGCTGAAACCCAATAAAATATGAAGAAAACAAGGGGTTTAAAAATGGTCGTATAATATCAAGTTTATACTTTATTGCGATTTTTGTTTTTTTTTCTAGTTAGTTTATACATTTTTATGTATAAAGTATGTTGAAAATTAATTTAAATAAGTAAAAGCCAACAGTATCTGTTTTTTTTTGTAAAGTAGCAATTAAGATGAACTTTTATCAAGTATCGATTAATTCTGTAAATTATTTAAATATGCTTATTTTGGCCTTTGAATTAACGGACCAATTTCAGATTGTAATGCCACCCTTCGTATTATATGAACATCGATCAGATAGGTTTTTTTGCTTGAATGACGGTATCAGTGTAATATTTTTATAACATTAATTCTTTTAGGGCGCATTTATTTTAATTTACCTGCATTTTCTTTTATTAAAAATTGTATTTTCATAGAAGACGTATGACTAAATATTGTCATTTTATATTCTTCTAGCTGATTATTATTATTTTCTGTCCATTTACATAATAAGTTGTGCGCTTGAGACTCTAAGTTTATATTTTATATTTAAAAATCAAATTATACTGCAAATTCTATAATGTTTGGTTTAATCTGTCCAAAACTTCTTTTTTAGATAATTTTTATACGTATATACTTGGTAACTAAACAAAAAAAAAATCGCAAAAAAAATTGGTGATAAAATGTTTGTCGCCAAAAAGTGTCCCAATAATGTCGTAGTTTGGAACATGTTAAAAAACAAATAAATCACAAGCAAAAATTTAAATCGTTAATTTCCACTTTCCACTAATTTTTGACAAAAAAATTAACTGCATAGTGTTAAATTCTGCATTAAATCCTCTAACATTTCTTTATCTTGTATAGTAAACAAGATAATAATATATGTAGGTCGAATTTCGAATACACTGTGTATAGATTTTCTGTAAATACTTTTAAACCTATGTAAGTCTTTTTTATTAAAATATTGAAAAAAAGGTTGCGAGTTTGTTTCCTCTTGAAAATTAAAAGTCGGTTTGTGTATTAATGCGTTAAGAAATTAAAACATAAATTCAGCATACCAAAAGTTTATATTAATTATTTTCTTTTAAAGTAAATTAAACATTTTTATAAAAAATTATGTAATAAAAAAATATCTTGTTTTTACACAAAAATATCGTAACCTAAAAATAAAGTTCGTGTTTACTTTGATACACCAGCCAAGAAAAACATCATTCCTATTCCTTACAGTAGTTATGCTTTATCTACAACCACATTTGTAAAGAGACAGTCTACATTAAGGGGTCAGTCTACTTGGTCATTTTTAAAAAATATTTTTTTCTTTTTTCTATTTTTCAAAAGTTTATGTTTTAACAACATTCTCTAAAAATTTTAGAACGATTCGAGCATTCTAAATGTACTTTTCTGCCTCTTACGACAGAAGCCGCAAATAAAGTCCTAAACAATGAGCTATTAATTTAACTGGAGAAAGCATCGATTTGGCATAAGCGTGGCATCATAAACGCACATTTTAACGTTCTGCCTAGCGATGAATGAACCTCTGTACTTGAAACAATAAAATCCACCAAACCCGGGAAAATGGTTACTACAGACACTATTTTGTCGTAAAGCGTGGCTGCCAAGTATCTTTCTGTTTCATTTACTTGATAGTATATTATGATTAAATTTTACTTAATTTATTCCTAAAATTACATAAAATTAAGCTCTACTATTGTAATTTAAACTGTAAATAATATTTGTTATACTTATTCCTATAAAGTATAACACAGAAAAGAAATGATGTCAAAATACTATTTTGTTACTAATAAAGGCGCTACAACGTGACAAAAGCGGATTTTTCGTAGAAGCGTACTTCCGCCACCTTTGGCTTCGCTCGACAGATGACACATTCAATATGGCGTTTTAGTCTAAATGTTTTTTGTTGTTTGGGTAATTTTTGTGCCAATTGTATAAATTTCAGTTTTGTTTCAGTACTTTTAATAAATTAAAATGGTAAGGCAGTGCCAAGTGTGTAAAGTGACGAATATGATTCCTGGATTATCATTTCACAAGTAAGTACAAACTATGCTTGTACCATTCTATTGTCAATTATAAACACAACATGTCGGGCGCAGCTCTCGATTGCGTTACGAATGAAATGCTTTCTCTATCTATTATGTCAGCTCATTGGTCCTGAACAAAAAGCTAACCTTACGTTGGGCTGCAGAGATTTACAATTTGCCACACACAAGCTTACAAAGAAGATATTCTTTCTCCAGGGGCGTCATCAAGACACGTGGTGGACAGCTAGTCTTAGATGAGAATGCTGAAAATCTTTTAGATGCTACGAAAAAACTTAAGACTGATAAAAAGGATGCAGAAAAAAAATAAGACTAATGACAAAAAATGTAAAGGGAAAGAAAAATAAATGTACGCTTGGAATAAAAATCAAACCAGTGAGATTGGCATTGTATTTACTGCTCTGAAAAGTTAATTCGTCTACCATCAGTTCATTGAATTCAGTACCATCCATGCGAAGAATGGTGCTATGAAAACTGTGCTGATATGACAGAAAAAAAACCCGTATATGTATATGTGATTTATGTGCTAATAAAATTAATATTGATCTCATTATTTATGAATTTAATTTGGTTAATGATTTTAAAGTTTGTGATGTTAAAAAAAATAACCATGTGTTAAGTACGGTCCCATTAGTCCCGAGAATTGGGGCGATTCGTCTGTCTTTTAAGTTTGGAGAATATACAGGGTGTCCCAGATTATGTGGGCAATCTCTCAGAATCTAATAGAAAACCTAAAAATTATATGACAAGTTCCCACAAACTTTTTTCCTATGACCCTCCCCCACGGAGATACAGGTACATAACGGGCGCCCCTAGAAACCGTTGTTGTTTCAATAACTTTTAAAATACTAGGCGTAATTTAATATTCTTTAATATGATGGCTACTAGGTAAGCCTTCTTAAAATGAACCCATTAAATCATATTTGGCTTATTTAGTTTGCCAGGGACGGACTAGCTCTGACACAATAATAGCAATTTTTTTAACACCCTGTATGAAAAAGGCTCAGCAATATTATTTTTGGATAGCTTTAACCTTAAACTAAAAAAAAAGATATTTTTGACTGACATCGATAAAATCAACTGTTTACGAGAAATAAAATATCATGGTTTGTATTTTTTTTACATTATACAGGGTGTTTTCTAATTGTACGTTAATATTATTTAGGAAAGCAATTTTTGGGTCCAATTTAAGAAGAAAACTTCATACGAACGTATGTCCTCAACGTCTTAATTTTTGAGATACAGGGTGGTAAAATTTTCAAAAATAAATCATTTATTATTAAGGTGGCCGTTTCGCCATGTTAAATCTCCATAAGAACATTACTGTCTTTTAGACTACCAAACTCCAAAACTTGGCAAAATAAATAAAGGATTTATACTATATATACTTATACTATTTATCTAATATTTACCTTATATTTACATAAATGAGACATGTATCTTTCATGTAAAGAGATACAATTAAAAAAAAACAAGTTTAAATGCTTTAAAACAAAGTTTTAAAACCACTAAAAAATTGAGTTGGATTTTTCGGTACTTAAAATTAAATATTTTCGGTATAAGAAATTTATTTCGCATTATAATTTTTTACTGTGATTTATAGACATTTAGTAGTAACCAGGTAACAAAAATAATACGTTTCATTATCCATTTTTTCTTAATTATGGCTTTTTTTGTCGCACATTTTAATTGTTTATCCCATATTCTATGTATTTAGAACGGAGCGGTTTAAAGGATAGCTTAATTCAAATAACGTACACTTCAAAGAAGGACAGAAGACTGCGTGTTACTATAGTTTATTTCAGCTAAGATTTGAATTTAAAGCCGTTACTTCTGTCACAAATGCCAACCGTTTTTTTAGGATCTCAAAATATTAAAGTTACCAGACCAGAAAAGCAACCGGCAATTAAAAATAAATAATCTAAAACACGATTATATCTGCCTCTTTTTTTAATACACGTGAACTGTTAAAGAACGATATAAACCATAAGTTAGTTTACTTGTACTGTTCACTTAAACGGGGCCGGATTGTTCGGATTTTTATTTTCTGTTTCAGATGTTGACGTGTTAACAGCTGATGCTAATTTTGCTTTATTCTTTGGAATATTTAGCCTCTTTTAGTGCTTTTTTGATAGTTTGCGTATTATTTAGTGTTTCTTGATTATTTATATATAGTGTTGAACATTATACATGGTATTGAACTTTATTTTATTTACCAGAAATTATTTATTTCTGAAAAAGTAGGTAAGTTATATTTATCAACATGCAGAAACAGTTTTATTAATTTTATTTTTTATATTTTTAGGGATCAGTAATGGATGATCATGATTACTGTATCTCCTGTACTTCCAAAGGGAATGTTGATGGAAAATTGGTAATTTTAAATAACATCTTAAATTTATATTTATGATCTGCGGTACAGTGGAAGTTAGAGTATACTGTTAGATTAATCACCATGTTTATAATTATGATTTTTAAAAACTTAGCAAACCATTTGCTGCTTGAGTGTTATATTAAAGGTACTGTTTTGTAGTTTAAACATTAATATGGGTATTTTTTTAGGAATCATCATATAATCTTCTACATGGTAATAAATTGGCCCAAGAATTTGTAAAAAATGTTTATAACTATTTTGTAAAACACTGTGATTTAAGCCCTCTTCAGGTAAATTATATTCATAAGAATGCCATTAAAAAATTATGTATTTAAAAAATAACATTTTTATGTTAAATTGGATATGTAAATTTTTATAGACTTTAGCTCAACCAATCTAAATGCAAGGTGTGGGTGGGGCGAGACTCTCTTTTGCCGTTCATATTCCATTTTCGAAAGTAGGTTTACAACGCCTCAATAGATTAGTGGATAAGGCATTGAATTAGTAAACTCCAAATTAAGCAGGTTTTTTTTTTATCTTTTTCCTGTGAATACTAACTTCTAAATACAAAACAAAAAGCTCATAACAAACATATATTTTTAAACTTTAAGTAATGAGACAGTTTAAAAGCTTTTGAAAGGTCACGACCGGTAGAAGCTGTATCTGCATAACACTAAACAATTGTAACTACCACAAGACCTGAAAAGGTAAAGGGGAGAGAGCAAAGAAAACTGTATTTATACTGTATTAAATGTGGTTATTAAGTTGTAATTGTAAATATATTAGATACAAATAAAGCATTATGAAATCGGAATTGGAATTAGTAAGCCGTAGGATCTGGTTCGAATCACGAATGCATTTATACTTTTTTAAATATTTTTTTAAAGTAATCTTTGGTTTCTTTGGGTTAGTTTTGGTTGGTTGAGATTACCGTTTTATTATTTTAAAACAATAACCTCAACAGCTTTAAATATTAGAGGTGAACAAAAATATTTTTTGCCATAAATCACTTTTTATGCATTTAGGTTTTTTATTCTACAAAGGGGGGAAAAATAAATATACTTCCACAACCAATTTAAAATTTATTGGAGAAAATTCATCTCTAATTTCATCATTTAGTGCTTGAGGGTTTTCTACACTGAACTTTGTTGTTTAGCTTCACACAATACCACCTTAGGTCTAAATATTACTTTTTATGTACCTCTGAACAGAAAAAGTTAGTTGTCCCAAGAAAAACATTCAGACATTCATGTAAAGGGAAATGGACCAAGTTGTCTTTGGTCTATTCTTCCAGCTAATACAAAATTTTAGAAATCTACAAAAATGTAAAATTTGTTTTCTTTATGTTTCCGTACACTTTAGTGTTGTGTTATAATATTTTTATTGCATTAAGTTAACAATATAATTATGTTTTGTTTTTTTATAATTACATGTGACATTACCAACGCTACACAATCGTCTTCGTGAAAAGCAGCTATATGATGGCAGTCAAACAAGTATTTATAGACTATTGAAAAGTATGGGCTTTCTTATAGACCGGATAATATTCGCCGAGCATTGATGGAAAAACCACATGTATCTTTATTAAGAAGACAATTTCTTAAAAACTATATGCAAAATGAAGAACTCGGTCCAGCCAAAAGAACCTATGTTTTCCTTGTTATTATTTATTATATTTGCAAATTGTACTCAAACCTTTGGACGTGTGTAAGCCCGATTGGTTGTCTAACATTAATAAACTTTGTCTTTGTTAAAAAATAAACCATATTATACTTAGTCACAAATTTATATTTAATTTTACATCTAACCTGTCTCTTTCTCCCTCCCCCACCTACCCAGGCACACTTTTCTTTAATTTCCTTACTTTACAGGTGGTCAACCCAGCTGCTTGGGTTGTGCCTTAAATCTTTTCGGGGTTTAGGCTACTCCAATATTGGCCAAAAATAACTTAAGACTATAAGAAGGCGGAAAAGCTATACTTTAGCCGCAGAGTCAAAACAATTTTATTCATAATAATTGGTGTAACACCATTTTTCTTTAAGCAAAGAACAACATAATGTCGACTATATAAAAAATCAAAAATATATTTTATTTTATTATATATATATATATATATATATATATATATATATATATATATATATATATATATATATATATATATATATATATATATATATATATATATATATATATATATATATATATATATATATATATATATATATATATATATATATATATATAATATATATATATATATATATATATATATATATATATATATATATACATATATATATATATATATATATATATATATATATATATATATATATATATATATATATATATATATATATATATATATATATATATATATATATATATATATATATAATACAGTCTATCAGCTCCGCAGTGTAGTGGATCATACATTTTTATTCACATAGCTACGTTCGACTAAGCGTTGACCGTCGCGTCGCCAACACTAAAAGAAAAACCATGAGAAAACGAGTCCCTTACTTAGTGTACTTCTATCCTTTATTATTTTCATTCGTTAAAGAAGGACACGAATGCACTTAATGCGCAAACTTATTACGTAATGGTTGGACATGTTATTTACTTCGAGCATATACATACTAAAGACACACTGACAGTGCGAACAAGCGTGCAAGACAAAGGAAAAATCACAGTATTACCTTTTCTCCCTCGCTCTAACGTGCTTCTGGTCGAAACCTCCTCATCGGCTAATCATCACGTTGGAGCGAGAGAGAAAGGTTATAGTGTGATTCTTCTTTCTCTCTCGCAGGCTTGTTCGCAGTGCGGAACGTCAAGGCTGCCCCTAGTAGGTATATGCTCGATTGTTTCGACACAACTTTTATAAACTTCATTGATTTATTTGTTAACGGTTTTAAGTAGAATGGTATCAGCTATTATTATAAGTTAGGAATGTGTAATTAATGTTCATTACAAGAAGCAGATTTCTTAGTCCAAAAATATCAAAAATTTGGATTATTCAGTTAATAAGGCAAATTTAGTTTATAGGGTAGTTTGACGTAATTCTATATAACTCAGTTATCTCAGTTTCTAAGTCTCAAATGACTTTTAACTTTTTTATTGTTAACATATTTTGGCTAATTAGAGTATGCAATGCAATAAACAATGAAATATAATAAATTTAGTTTTTATTAAAAAAAAAAAACATAAAAAAATAACTTCAGTTTATTTTACATATATACAGGGTGTCCCACGATTGACAAACTGCGGCGATTTCTCGAAAAGTGGGCTTTGGAAATTTTAACGGTTTACTAACGCCGATAGGGGCAAGTCGGCTAAAATATTTTCAGGTTGGTGGCACTTTCAGTTCTACCAAAAGTAGGTGTCAACTTTAAATAAAACGCCTTATATATTATTACATTTTTTGATTCTACACAAGATTTCAGCCAGATTTCATTTGTCATGTCCTCCACATAAATCTAAACGTTTTTGACATTTAAGTCTTTTTTACACAATTTTTTTTTCTATTAGAAAGCCGTTATTCAATCTGAGTTGGATTTATTGTTAAAAAGAACCTACTTTAATAATTTTTAAAAAATATTATAATAACTTATTACACGTGTTTGAAAAACAAGATTAAAAATGAAAGTGTTAAACAAATTTTTTTTAAGCCCCAAACTTTTTTGTATAAGGATGTTTATTCAGAAAGTGTTTAGTTTTTGATCAATTACTAGTTTAATATTTTTATATGGCGATCCTATTTGGATAGGACATTTTAATCTTAGTTGGCTTACAACGGTGAACTTTCTATAGTGATTGTTTTTTAACGCCATTAAAGCCAGCTCTGAGAATTATGGAATCGACATAATATTTACTAAACTGGCAATATATCGACTCCAAAAATTTTCGTAATAGACAATCTTACACAAACTTGCAAATATTTTTAGTGCTTAATAAGATAATATTATAAAATTTGGGGTTTTCTCTTAAGAACAAAGATTTTTGGCAATTTTCTAAATTTCACTTTTAATCTTATTTCTTGAATACCCTGCATAATAAGTTATTAAAATAGTGTAAAAATTCCCTAAATTAAGGCACGTAAACGTCAGTTTTGATGTAAAAACTTAAATATGTTAAAAACGCTTAGATTTAGGTATAGGACATGATAATGAAATTTGCCTAAAATCTTGTGTAGGAATCTAAAAATAATATAATATATAGGGAGTTTTATTTAGAACCAGCTAGTTGACACCTACTTTTGGTATAATCGAAAGTATCACCTACTTGAAAATATTTTAGCCAAGTTGTCGCTATCGACGTTTGTAAATCTTTAAATTTTCAAAGCTTGCCTGTTAATCGCCGCAGTTCGTCGTGGAACACTCAAAAAAATATTTACTTTTAAAAGTTTTATTTTTGAGACAACAAATTAAAAAATGTGTCATCTTCTAAAGCGAACTGAAGCTAGTCTTAAAGATGATTGTTTTCTTGTCGTGGATTATGTTTGCTCAAAAAACTCTCAGTTTTGATTTCAACTCTCGATAGTAATGGTGGTATCTTGAATGTATTGGATATCCTGGATTATCTTAACCCTTTTTTTCATAGTCATTTCAGCACATAAACATCCTGGCCTTTTAACAGATTTTGTTTCATAATGGTAGGTACTTGGTTGTATATCCTAAAATATCAAAGATGTATAATATTAGTATTGACCTATGTCCAGGGTTTTCTGTATATTTTATATAGTTTACTAGCTTTTCGCCCTCGTGGATTAAACGATTTTGGCTTTTCTTGTTATTTTTCTTTCTCGCAAAAAAACCTACATATTCGATACATGGGACAATATTCCTAGTCTACCCTTGTGCCAAATTTCATCTTGATGGGTCAAGAATGAAAGAATGAGTGAGTGACCTTTTGCTTTTATATGTATAGATAATTTTTAGAGTTAAAAAACCTTACATTATTATCATTTTACTCTTTTTTCAAATTAAACCCTTCCCCACACTTTTTTGATGATTATGACAAATAATCATAAAATGAAAAAAAAAACATTTGTAACATGCTAAGCAGGTCCCAGTGTATAAAATTGTTATATTTTTCTTAAATAGACACTTTATTCCGCTTTAGTTTGTAGAATAACATAGGTAATATTTAAATTTTACGTTGTAATATAATATAAAACAAATTTAGACTTATAACTACTTAAAAACATCAAGATTTTAAAGTCTACTCAAGGACGGATTTGGAAAATCCTTTAAGGGGGCGGTCTTAGGCAGGATAACCGGGAGGTTTGGGGATATTCGTATTGAAATACGCCCCAACGTTAAGGGGGTCCGGGGATCCTCGGTCCAGGTTAGTCACCCATCTGGCTCCACTTGTAAATTGCAAATTACGGTAGGCCTAAGTATTATAGCGACCACATTATTTTTTACAAATAAATATTGCCAAACCTAATACACTAGGCAACATAAAAAGTTTTTAATTCTTAACTAAATAATTACCGTAACAATAGTTACGTTCTTCCATTTTTAACTTGTTTGTTTTAGGCTGACGGGGGCACGCTGCTCTGAACCCGCCCTTGGTTTACTAATAAGCTTTAATACACAAAGCCTTACCAAACCACATAGTGGTAAGCCATAGGTGCAAACAAGATTTTTCCAAAACCACAACATGATATCGTAACATTTTGGAATCAAATCAAAACTAATTAAGCAAGCCTTATGTCTCTCAACATCTGAATAACTAATATTTTTTGCATAAAAATAATTGAAGATGCGAAATAGCAAAGCTACTACATACATTTTTATGGCATGAAAAAAATATTTGTAATAAATTTAGGTAATGAAATGAAAAATTAATTGTAATAGGATCTATGGAGAGAATTATGTCATTCATTCATCATATATCCTATTCATAATGATTACTTTACGTAATGCTAGTGTATTAAATTATCTGTAACAATTTGTGTCAATTTTCCTTTGAAATATAAATAAATATAGGTAAATATAAGAAATTTAACCAGGCAAGTAAAAACCTTTCAACAGAAAATAGCTTCTAACTGGGGCTTTAACAATTATAGCATAATTCTGTGCTTAAGTGAATTAAAATAGCTCTTTATCAATCCTAAATATTTTTAAACTCGAATTTCGTTTGTGTTGCTGTTGCAGTTCCCGTTCGCACGTTAGACTTGGGCGGCAGTGAAAAGGCAACGACAATAAAATGTCGTTTAAAAATTTTTACTTTACTTTTGACAGTTGTATCGGCGAATAAATATAATTAAAAAAAAGAACTAATGTAACTTTAATAAGTACTTCCTTTTGTCATCTTTGGGTATAAAATACCCTAACTTCCTAAACTCTTTGATTGAGTCATTTTAGTTTTGTATTTCCTTATAATGCACAAATGCATCACTTTTTACATCATCTTTTCTTAACTGTTTATAAGAACACCAAACGTAATAACAAAATACACCAATTACATTACAAAATTATTTACACCTTTAACTAAACAAAGCATGTGTGAAACATAAACAAAACTGTCTTTATTCGGAATGGCCATTTGAAATTCAAAACACAAATTTCAACTGATAACATGATCCTCTATTCTAATAGGTACATTCGATTCTCAAGAGCCAGGTATTGCATATTCTTTGTCATTCCATAATGTAAACAAAGACAAAGAATGTGACGAGTATCACAACGTAAAAAAAGGGCACAATGATGACGCTCATCTCAGGCAATAGCCAAATAAAGTTCAGAGTGGGACATTCTCCAGAAAAAAATGTATATTTTAACACTGCCTTGTGTACGCCATATTAAAATAATTATTTTTGTTGTAAGGGTAAGTTATTTGGGTATTGCGCCACTAACAACTACAATATTTTTTTTGTTTTACAAGTATTTTATTAAAAAGATTAAGGCTTGACGTTTTGGAGATAAATGTATCTATCTCCTTTATTAAAAGCAAATAAAAATTTCGTTGCTAAATAACTATTTTAACAATATTTAAAAAAGTAAAAAATTCCTGAAAATACTAAAAAGTTAATTTTTAGGAGGGTTTTGTGCTCAACCGACAGTCAGCACTGACAGCGGACAGCGTAGGTCTATCACTGAAAATGTGTACCGTTGATTGAGTAATGTTTTGGGGAAGATACATAAGCTTATGGGAAGTAAAAAGACCGACAAATGTTTTAGTCGCTTGGAGCGCTAGCATCGACCATCTGTTTAGGAAAACATAAACTAAATAATGATTTATTGATTTATTTAATGAAATATAAAAAAGGTTTCTGTAAAATTTTTATAAACCAACGCGTATGCCTCGTAAACGTAACCTACCAACGAAACGCCGACGTTGTCAGATGTGTTGTGTATTCTTTTGTAATTTTTTTAGTTGGTTGTTCGGGTTGTTCCGTAGTGTCGTGTTGAGTTCGTGCGTTTTGTGTTATTAACGTTTAAATTTGTGAGGACAATTTATTAAGGGTGAAGTAAAGTGGCTTGGATAGTTACTTTTTGTAAAAATGAATTTTACAACAGCCTCGCATTGTTGTGTTTATGCTTATTGCAAAAACACCAAAAAGACCAATCCCAAATTAAGTTTTTATTCGTTTCCCATAAAGGATGCAAAACGGCGCAACATTTGGATTCTGAATAGTAGAAATTCTAAGTTATTCAACCTTAGTGATTCCCAATTAAAAACAAAAACAATATGTGAGAAACATTTTTTGACATCTAGTTTTAGAGATTTTTCGGCAGAACATAAACTTTTAAGTAAATTTGCTGTACCCATTAAGTATCTTTCAGGTAAGTGATACCTACCTATTATTATATGTTCGAGTATATGTTATTATTTTACATGTTGTCAATAGGTTATAGTATATTAGACTGTTTCAAAAAATCGATTTTCTCTTAATTTAATCGAAAATATACTTAGTTGAACATGGTAAAAAATTGTGAAAGTTAGAGCTCTCAATATTGATATTAACAGGTTATTCAAAGTTAAACTTGGATTGATAACATAATACATTTTTCTAATTTTTCGACGCAACCATCAACTAGGTGAGAAAATTTCATGGAACATTTTTTTGTACAGCATTTAATTTTCAATTAACTATCTTTAAAAAAAATTTGATGTTTTTTACAGTTTGTAGTTATTTGCAAAAAACTAAAAATGTTTGTAAAAAATTGTCATTTTGCTGATTAAAAATTAAAATCAATTATTATTCTTAAATAAATAGATTTTTATTTATTTATTTATTGTTAATTATTATTTAATTATTAACTAAAAAAATATTGTTTTTTTTGCGAAGCGTGGTTTGGCGTTAATTGAACAATATCTACAGTAAGTGTTTTACCAAAAATAAAGAGCAATTACAGTACATTATTGGTACTTATAAGCGAATGCAGAAAAACATGGCCAATTATAATAAAACTATTTTAATGTAACCATTTAAATTGATAAATAAAACTACTATGTTTTTTTTACCACTAAAATATATTCACAATCATTGTTACTGCAGTTTCAAATCACTGAGTCATTTTTAAACAAAATGTGATAACTTTTATATAGGACAAAAAGGTAGGAGCATAAAAACTCGCTATTTAGAACATTTTAGATCATATAGACTACAAGCTAATCATTGTTTAGAAAAAAAAACACAAATTCCCTAATTTAAATAATATCGAAATATTACACTATTCAACCAAGGGTCATAAATTAAACTATCTAGAATCCCTAGAAATATACAAAGGCAATAAAAATAATAATGTACATCTGCTTAATAACCAAACCGAACTTGTATTTTCCCCGCTATTTACTGTCGCCAAACCATAATAAACTGTTAATTGCTCCGCCGCTTCCTAAGAATATATTTACCACTTAGAGGTATAAATTCACCTTATTTTTGTATTGATACTTTAGTCTGAAAAATTTTGTTTGAAAATGACTCTGTGAGTTGAAACTGCAGTAACAATAATTGTGAATATATTTTAGTAGTAAAAAAACATAGTAGTTTTATTTATCAGTGTTCCTTATGATGATTAATTACCACATAGTAACGCCTAATAGCATCAATTTTTTGCTTTAATTATAATAAAGGACCAATTTTCAGGTTGAAAATCTATTCCATTAAGTATATTGATTAATTTTAAGCAATAAAACAAAAACTTAAAAAAAAATGTTTTTTTGCAAATAAATTACGAACTGTAAAAAATATCAAAAGATAAAATATAGAAAATGAAATGCCCTACAAAAAATGTTCTATGAAGTTGATGGTGGCATCGAAAAATTAAAAAAATATAAAATAGAAATATATAAAATTTTAAGGTTCAAAAAAACAAAAAAAAAATAATATGTATACCAAAAATTTGTAAGAGACCTTTTTTGTTAAGCATTAAATTTTCTACAAGAAAATTTTTTAATTGTCTTTAAATATATATATTATCCCTAACGAGTTACAAAATTCCAAAGTCCAAAAGAACGTTCCTATGTTATTTAAATGGGAAATTTACGATGCGGAACCTCTTAATATCAATAGTAAGAGCTCTTTCACAGTTTTTTTTTCACAATTTTTAACAATAATTTTAATATAATTAAGAAAAAAAAATTATCAATTTTTTTTTAAAGTCTAAGTTTTAAGAGTCTTGCAAAGCCCTAATATTAATATTAATACAGAGGCTTAATTAAGAAAGCACTGTAAGTTCTTATCTTTGTTTCAGAAAAGTTAAGCCAGGACCAGAACAATGAAGTAGCTTCAACACCTGGAGAAAGTGTTACATCTTCACCCAAGTTTCTTCACACAAAAAATTTAAAAACCTATCAAATTTCTAAGTTTCTTTCCTCTATGCCTAAAAACATTTTATTGGTCATAAATTTGCGCAACTCTGCCCCCATTCACTTAACTGACCCTGTATCTCCTGTGGTTACCGAGATCCCCATACTTCGACACGAATTTGTATCATCCTGTAATCCTGTATAAAACAAAGGACTTTAAAAGCCTATGTAAATTTTAAAATTATTAATGCAAATAATATTTAGACTTATGACCATTTTTTTTTGTTGAGGGTCAAAAACTAACAGAAAAATTAATTTTCCAGATTTCTAAAACAAATAGGAATATTAAATAAATCGAAATATCATGTATTTTTTATTTTATATACTTATTTCACTTCAATACTCCAATAATTATATTTATTTAAATTTAGTTTTGTCATGTTATATTTATTCGAGGTTTTATTATTAAGTATTTTTATTACATATTTATATGTTTTGTATAGAGTTGTACAGAGAAAATATTTTTAATAAAGAATAAAGTTTTCGTTATTTATAAATTGCAATTGTTTTAATAAATATGTTTTCTTAAACAAAATTTGATTTATAGGAAGAACTAGGTAAATGATGTTGGCGTGAGCATCCTATGCACTTTTAATTTTTGGACTGTTGATTTAGTGAGAATAAAGGACTAGTTTCTTTGTGAACCTTTTTATTTTTTTCGACTATTGGGCTAAAAATTGTAGCCTCAATAAAGGGATTAATAAATACGTCCCAAAAAATAAAAAGATATACAAGAAAACTAGTAATTAGTCCTTTCATTCTTAATTCCCACTAAACCAACAGCTCAAGAAAGAATTTCTTTTTGAGACACTGTGCTGTACTGTTAAGGTAAGTTAAATCTTTCATCTTAATATTTTTTCTCAAAAATATAGGCACATAGCTATTAAAATCAAGAAGTTAAAGGGGAGTGGACTTTTAGGCAGGTCACCCTGTACCTAGAACTGAACCCAATCAACGGTAAGCATAATTAAAAAATAGCTTTCAAATTTATCAGTCTTTACTTTTCTCCTCAAACTAAAAATAATTAAATAAAAAATGTATCTTAAGATTACGCACGAGCACACAATAATTATACATGGTTAACTTCCCGTAAAGGGAAGAAATTTCTTTAGATCTGGCAACGCAGCGTGTAGCGACAAAAATCCGATTCCATTTTATGTCTTTTAAAAATTTTAAAACCCAGTCTCCCACTTAAATTCGACCGTTGTTTACACAAACGCCGTAAATTTTTATTGGGGCAGCACCAATCGATCACGCTTTTTCGGAATCACTTTGGCATCATTCGTCACTCAAAAAGGACGGAAGATGCTATTTGCATTGGTTTAAGAAAGATAGAAATAATTTTTGTCGCGAGCCACGTTTGTTTTCATAGGCATTAGGCATCTTCCCAAAACATTACTCAATCAACGAGAAATATTGGCATTTATTTTTAGTTGAAATTGTTGGACATTTTTTCGGTTATACTTTTCTACGCACCGGGGCAGCTCCTGGTGGAACACAAAAATTGTAAAATATTTGTTTCTAAAATGCCTGCGCCAGCGCATCGAGACGGCCACCTTAAGGATCACGTAGATTCGCTAAAAGCACAAGTATAATTTTTTTTAAATAAGATGTATCTCAAGTAAAATGCAGGCAAAAGTAATAACCCAAATTTATTGTCATTTTAAAAGATTAAAAGCTTTTTTAAAATGAGGATCAAAATATAGTAGAAGGCCCACCTGTCCTAATTGTTGAGACGAAATATGGTAAATTGCCCTTGTTTCTTAGCAAAATGTATCAGATTTAAATTTTTTATAACAACGGATTATTTAACAGACATAACTTTTACTACTACAGTGACGATAATCCTAAAATTTTGGAACCCTTGATCACAGCAAAAGATGGTCTGTTAACTGTGGGGGGGAATAATTGGAACACGAGTAGTTTTATTTTACCATAAAGTCTGATACATTTGCTAAGAAACAAGGGCAATTTACCATATTTCGTCTCAACATTTAATATGCCCTCATTGTTAACCCAAAAAAGGTGCTGCTACCGCCTCTCCATATTAAGCTTGGAATAACTAAATACTTTGTTAAAGCCATGGACAAAGAAGGTAGTGGTTTCCTGTACCTAAGAGAAACATTTCCTTAACTAAATGATGCAAAATTAACAGACGGCATTTTTATTGGGCCTTACATAGGGAAGCTCCTAAATGATCTCCGTTTTCAAGAACAATTAAATGAAAAGAAATTGGTAGCTTGGACGTGTTTTGTACGTGTAGTAAAAGGATTTCTGGGCAACAAGAATTATAAAGTAGCAGCACTGAGAACTAAACTCAGTAACCAACACGAAATCTGGGTTATTTTAGCATTAACAGTTTTCAATGGCCGCTATTAAGAAGCAAGGTGAAGGATATATATTTTTTGGTGTTAATTATTATTGATTTTTAAAGCCTTACAGATGTACTGTTAAAGCCTCATAGATGTACTGTTGAAAACCTATGATTTACTTCATTTTTTGCACTCCCATTTGAACTTTTTCCGAAAAATTTGGGTGCAGTAAGCGACGAACAAAAAGAGGGTTTAACCAGGATATCAGGGAAGATGGAGACAAGATACCAGGATGCTTAAACCCATCATGTTGAGCATTACGTTACTTTTTAAAAAGGATGATGCTACAGAACACAAAAGGAAGAAGTGCACTTTTTGTCGCTGTATCATATCTCGTGCAATATATTTTTATTCACATAAAAACCAATCCACAGTAATGTTTTTGATAGATTCCACATGTTTTATATGTTTATATTAAATAAATATATTAGATTGTCAAAATATGTCGTCTCCCCCTTTTTTCTCCTTATAAAAAAAAAACTGTACATGTAACAGCAATTAGCTTATTATTTTCGGATTTAGAACTTTAAAATACTTTAAACATCAATGTTACTTTACAAAAATTTTAATTTGTTGACTTGTGTAATTAGTTACTTGGCAGTTGGTATGTGAGAATATATGTTTCCTATAAAAAAAAACTAATTAATACTTTACATGTAGAAAATACACGAAGATTTTGATATGCATTACTATTAACAAATAAAAGCTGCAACGTTATATCAGCTATTGATTCTTTTACAATCAACATCATCCACGGTGCAACATCAAAACTGACAAAAACCATCTCTAAAATAAAACTTTTTAGATTATAAAGTAGCAGCACTAATAACTAAAACCAGTAAGCAACACGAAACCAGGGCCCTTTTAGCATTAACAGTTTTCAATGGCCCATTAAGAAGCAAGGTGAAGGATATATATTTTTTGGTGTTAATTATTATAGATTTTAATTTTTGGTAAATATGAATTTAGGTTAAAAAGGCAGACAAAGGTAGATGTTGTTGATCGATCAAAATATAGCTCGGACAATAGCTTAATAGTAAAATCCAACCTTAAATAGATCAGTAAAACACTTGCCAAGTCAAAAAAGAGTGAAACAAAATTGTAAACAGAACTTGGTCTGGGGCCTAGATGGTTGGATAGGAACTTAGCCCGTTTTTTTCTTCTTCTTAATGTGCAATACTCTATGCAGAGCGTAGGCGCCCTCTCGCACATATTTGTGTTGCGTACCAATTCACACAGATATGCGGGACCACCGGTTTAACGTGCCTTCCGAAGCACATGTGCGAGGGTTTACTAGGCAGAAATACTACACAGTGGTTTGTCATTGCCTTCTATGAGGTGACGAGCAATAAAAAACTCCAATGGACAGTGCGGGAATCAAGCCCGGGTCTTCACGGCTGGTACGCTGCCACTACACCAGCTCGCCACAGCCCTTATTTTATATAAGTGTTTTTGGTGAGATCTTTTCTCTTTTTTCTGAGTTTAATGAATGGAAATAAATAAGGAGAAAAGATTTCATGCCTGTTTCTTAATCATACCTTGCTCTTTAGGTAGATCTTAAACTGTAGAGGGAATATGGAGTGCAAAAAATGCTTCTTTTAACGTCGCGCCTGGTTTGGGGTCTGTTAGGTTAATGTCGTAATTTTTTTTGTTTGGTAAATAAAATCCTTCCTAAATTTTAAATTCTAAGAGAACTGGGATTTCAAAAACTCAGGTTCAACTAGATTCCAAAATTTAAAAATACCCCTTACATATACACTATTACAGCCTAGTTTCAGGGCGTTCCAAGTAAAATTGTGCAGTTTTCATAATTTTAAACTTTTTACTCCATCCGACAGTGCCCCATAATTTTAATAAGTCAGTGAGTCAGTCAGTCAGGCATTAGCAAAATGGGCGATTGTGTAAAATCGAATATATCAGAGATCATTGACTGAAAATTAGAATACTTATGTGAATTTACAGACGAAATGTCATACCTTTAGGTGGAACGAGATCAAAGATAGGTTAGGGAGAAAATACACATATTCGTGCGGTAGGCCTGGAATTGACCTCGTGCACTATCATGCGCCTAGATTTGTAAAAAAAATTAACGTTTGAACAAAGTAACAAAACTCAACAAAAATTGATAGTGATAATTATTTGATATTATGTTAGCAACAAATTCAAAAAATAGGGAATAAAAGATTAAAGAAAAAAATAGATATTATACTTACATGTAAATATTACAATTAAGTTTTAGTTTATTTATTTTTTATAAAGAAAACACAATTTTAAATTATATTTATTACTTACTTATTTTTTTCCATTAGGAAAATTAAAATACAATAATCCGCTTAAATAAAAGAGTCATTATTATCTATAAAGGCCAACTATATAAAATAGGGAAATTATTTTCTAGAAAAAACCTTTTTAAAGAAATTATGTACTATTTATTTATTCATTACTGTACTTTATTAAAAAGCATAATGAAAACAAAAAATAAATTCCTAAAAGAAATCATGCTGTTAGATGTAGATATAAATAAAGCACCTTATAATATATAAATAACATTTTATTTTTCGTGTATAATAATATTGTCAATAAGTTAGAATAAAAATTCCAGCCAATCGCATTCATTAATTACAATGACTAATGACTAAAGAAGCCTAAAGATGGGATTTGCTGAGTCAACTGCATAACAAGATAATATTGGGGTATCATTTCTTTGCAAGGGAGTAAAAGAATATTAGCTTCAGTTAGTAATATTGATAAATAAAGACTACAAAGGAATTATTATAG